>JAWDGP010001382.1:540000-700000 GCA_033675545.1 Elysia crispata
CATCAGTATTATAACAAGCGAAACGTTTAAATGATGAATTGATAATAGTTTTGTTATTTCTTTTTTTTTGTCAAGAATTATAGAGTTGTGTGCCTATTTTCTTTTAGAGCTTGATTTATACCATTTATAGACAAACACGCGCCTTTTTGAATCCTTCATAAATACCAAGTTATCCTCAAAGTGTGGTGTTTTTTATCTTTCTATTTGCATTCTTTCTATCTCTGTCTCTTTGCCACTGTCTCCTTCTTTACCTTTATTTCAACTTGCGATTTTCTCCATTCATCCTTCAACCTATCCTACCCTCTTTTCTTTCTTTCTACATGCCTCTCTCTCTCTCTCTCTCTCTCTCTCTGTCTGTCTCTCTGTCTGGCTCCTTCTTTGCCTTCCCTTTTTCCCTTTATTTAGATTTGTGATTTACTCTCTTCATCTCTCAACATATCATTTCCTCTTTTCTTTCTTTCTACATGCAACTCTCTCTCTCTCTCTCTCTCTCTCTCTCTCTCTCTCTCTCTCTCTCTCTCTCTCTGTCGTTTGCTCTTTCTCTGTCTCCTTCATTGCCTATCCTTTTTTCCTTTATTTTAACTTGCGATTTTCTCTTTCCACTTAAAACAAATAATAATAATAATAATAAAAAAAACAACCGAAGCTGAAATTATGCTTTATGCATAACAATTTATCCCCCATCCATGCATTTGGTCCTCTCAACATGCCATTGTTTCTGGACGATTCAAATTATGTGGATTATAGGAATATTAATTTTGTTCTGTGTCTGGCAGTGTTTCTGTTTTGTGTTTCCCGAACTTGATATGATATAATTACTATTGTGTGTTACAAGTTGTCTATGAATTTTGATTTATGGAATTTTTTCTTCTTAACTACTAAAGCACAAGTTCATAATTCTTTCAAATTTATACGTCCACTATTTATATAAGCTGCAACGCAATGAAGGCCAAATATTCTCTTTATATTGTAAGATAAGAAAAAAGTAAGAGGGAGAGAGAGAGAGAGAGAGAGAGAGAGAGAGAGAGAGAGAGAGAGAGAGAGAGAGAGAGAGAGAGAGAGAGAGAGAGAGAGAGAGAGAGAGAAAGAGAGTGTATCGAAAGAGTTAGACAGGCATACAAACACACAGAGACTGCGCTAAAGATAAAAGATGGAAAGAGAGAAAAAAACGGAAAAAACTTATACAGAGGGCCCCTCAGACACCCAGATAGAGAAATAATTATCTCGATCCCGATATTCTCCTTCTCTTATTTTTCTTTCGATCTCTCAGAGATCCACCCACCCATTCTCTCTATCTCCTTTAGTATCAAACATTGCCAAATTCTCAAAGTCCCTTTAAATTGGTATGCAAATTTTGTACTCTGGTGAAAATTGTCCCTGTTTCAGAAGCACCGAGGACAGAAATAAAGGCAATGACCCATCTGGTTCGTGCATCGATAAGCAGATGATCAGAATTAAGGTCTTTAGAGAAAAGAATTGGACAAGTGTACTATTACTGATATCTCCTCCCTTAGGACTATGGATATGAATAAAGATTGCTGTTTGTACCCCCATAAGTTGGTTACTCTCTAGTTTCTATTCTTGAAATTAGGAACCTGATTGCTTGAGAATGAAGTTAGCACTTGCGTCCATCAGTAATTTTCTTTCATTTTTTCTTTGGTTTTCTTTTGGTGTGTTTTATTTATTGTCAACACTTACTATCTTTATAGTGCTGGTAATGCCTCTTATTTATTCGTTTACCTTTTCCCTCCTCTTCAAATTAAATTTTAGGTACTTTCGATTACTTAAACCAACCTCCTCTTCTTCCTCTTACTTAATACCGTTATCATCTTCATGATTATCATCAGCATTATGATCTTTTTTTCTTCGTCATAGACGTCTTCATCATGATCCTCTTGTTCTGGTTGTTGTTGTTGTTGTTGTTGTTGTTGTTGTTGTTGTTGTTGTTGTTGTTGCTGTTGTTTTTGTTGTTGTTGTTGTTGTTGTTGTTGTTGTTGTTGTTGTTGTTCTTCTTCTTCTTCTTCTTCTTCTACGATTTCAGTGGCATAATCTATCTCTTATTTTTTTAAATTTACCTCCCTCTTTTACCTGCAGTATTGGTGCAACACAAGGGGCCCTCTAAAATTCATGAGGGAGAGACGGGAAGTGCTGAGGATCCTAATATGTGTAAATGAGTAAGTGACCATGAAGAGCTTTCCTTCCAACAGCATTTGTGTTTATATCCTCACAGCACGTGAAAAGCTTAGAGTCGACTTGCAATAGTGCTAATGGCAGGTTGGAGGCTACGTCCGGACTTCTTGCTTCTCTCAAGGATTAAAAAAGGAAAGGAGGCAAAAGGGAGAAAGTGGGAGGGGGTGAGGTTGGTGAGAGGCGGACACTCACTGAGGCCAATGATCTGTCATGACTGGAAATTGGTTCTCTCGTATTGCATGAACCCTTCCACCTTTTTGTATCCACATAATTCCTTGTGGATTTCTTCAACGTACTTTGCTATTATATTGACCCCCCCCCCTCTCTCTCTCTCTCTCTCTCTCTATCCGTCCATCCCTACTCTCTCTCTTTTTCTTTATCTCTATCTCTATGTTTCTCTCTATGGCTCTGTTACTCTCTTTCATACTCACTCTTCCTCTCATTGTCTTTTCTGTACCGCCCCCCACCTTTGTCCTATCTATTTTTTCTATCTCTCATTATGTAATTCCCTTGTAATCAATTACCATTCACTTATATCTTGTCGCACTTTTATCACCCCGTTGTCCACTTTGCGTGCCATCTTTACCTGAAAAAAAATTATTCTGTTAAAAAAATTGATAAAGCGAAATAAAATTAAAAAAAGAAAACTATGAAGTCAATCACGCACCCCATTAGAGGCATGTGGATCACTGACATTTTACTTCATTATCCATTTTAATTTCGTGTTCTCTCTTTTCTAAAACATTTTGGCTATTCAATTTAGTTCAAGTTTATTGTGAAACTGGTGAAGTCGTTGCGTCAAACACGATTGTAAAACTAAATAAAATTAACACGGCTCTTCCTTAGCGTTCTCTTAGAATGTTTTGGTCTAACAATTACTTAGTTCTAGGCTCTCTGTTCAACATCGGTAACTTCGGGCCTATATATATATTTAATTATCCTCTTCAAAATCTCCAGACTGAAAAATGTTGAGGCTTAAAGAGAAGTTTCAGACGGAAGTCACGCAATAGCCCTCTTATGCTAGAATCAGAAAAGGGTTAAAAGTAAATTATTAAAAGGAATGCCATCTGGGTGGCCTGAGTTGAAACATATCATTTTGAATTTTAAATCTCTAGCTATCTCTTCTGGTAAAAGATGCATAGGATTTACCAGATTGAACAGTTTCATAAGGACAGAGCCAGAAAAGAGAGATAGATCGACAGATAAATAGATAGATAGATAGATAGAGATAGATAGATAGTTTGATAGATAGATAGAGAGAGAGAGAAAGAGAGAGAGAGAGAGAGAGAGAGAGAGAGAGAGAGAGAGAGAGAGAGAGAGAGAGAGAGAGAGAGAGAGAGAGGAGGAGGACAGGGACAGGCATACAGACAAAATAGACAGAATCAGAGTGTAAGAGGCAAAAGCGACAGAGATCTAAAGATATTCAGAGAGACAGAATAAAGCACATAGATAGAACAGGTAGATAAAAAAGGTTGTCAGAGTAGAGACAAACAAATAGAGTTCGATAAATACAGGGATTAAAAAAGAAAAGGAAGTATAACAAAAAGAAAGAAGGGAGTCAGAGGCGGATTTTAGAGGATGTGGGTAGAGAAAAAGAGTGAAATACAGAAAGAGAGGGTAGGGGAAAAGGGTGGGAGATGATCCCTGTTTTCCCGCAAATTTATTTTCTTTACATCCCCTTGCAAAGAGTAGCCTCCATTGAAAAGTAAGGAGCATAATCGTAAATACACACACACATATATATATATATATATATATATATATATATATATATATATATATATATATATATACCTAGTTCTTTTTAATAGCTTTTATTGGTAATTCCACTAGATTTTGCTTTCCTTCTGTAAACAAAGATTTTGTGGAGAGTGATCACTTTGATAGAATCCACCGTAAAATGCCCAATGCACTTTGATTTGGATGGTGAATTGAAATATTAAAACCTCTAGATGCTCTGCTCCTCGGAAGTCCATCGAATAGCCCTTCCCTACAAAGATCGCAATTATTTCTCTCTTTGTGTGATCTATTATACTACTATTTTAAAGTGTTTTAGGCTAACTGTAGTCTGAAAAGGTCTGGGTAAGACCTATATAATATGAAAGCCCGCACTGGTATCTCGAACATGACTTGTCACAATCATTTATTATGTTAAAGGCGCAGTTTCATAGAGACAACAAACCTTTGTTTAAACTATTTAAAAATCAATAAGAGCGAAGAGATTGGGAAACGATGTTCTTATTTCTATCTCGGAGAACAATTTAAAAATCAATAAGAGCGAAGAGATTGGGAAACGATGTTCTTATTTCTATCTCGGAGATGTGTTCTCCCATCAGCCCACCTTTTATTTATTATCACTTTTTCAACCTTATCATCATGGCTAGGTTGCCTTTTTTTCCTAAGGTGGCATTGCTTTTGATCGACTGGGTCTTAACTGGCATGCAAGGAATGGGAATTAAATCTTATATCATCTTGTCGTGGACGGATTTTTATCAAACAGTAAAGTAAAATATATCTTAACCATATTTTTAAAATTCGTTTTTGGTTAAATGATCGGTCGTCTAAAATTTCCAAGTAAATCTACTTTTAACCAATTGTTCCATGGACGGCGATAGAGCAACGTGTGAAAGGATGTAAAGTAACCTTTAAAATAACGTACTACAAAGCAGCCACGATTGAGATGTAAATGTATAAGTAACATTCGATGGTTCCTGTTTGTATTATGGAGCGAATTTATTTTTTTGTGGTGGTGTTGGTGCTAGCGATGATGATGATGATGATGATGATGATGATGATGATGATGATCAAGATGATAATGGTGATGATGATGGTAGTGATGATGATGGTGGTGATGATGATGGTGATGGTGATAATCATGGTGGTGGTGGTTATAGTGGTGGTAATGGTAATGATAATATTTATGATGATGATGGTGATAATGATGATGGTGATGATGATGATGATGATAATGGTGATAACTACCATAGTAATGAAGATGGAGATGATTATGATAAGCATCACGTTAATGAGGATACATACACACATATAACTATAAATATTTAGAACTTAAACTTTACCGTTGTTCTATGCAGCTTTTCTGGGTCATAAATACATTTGGCAACAAATTTATATTCGTCCTTTCCTTTTTTTATATAAAGATGCAGGAATTCGATTTCAACTCATCAACACCAACAGCTCAAATAAACTGAATATGCACTAAACCTATTTATTGGAAGAAAGATAAAAAAATATATAAGCATAAATTTATCAGAAAATAATGAAAAAAAAAAACAACTTAATGAATTCAGACCCATATTTGAATAAAAATAAAATAAAAAAAAATCTTGATTATCGATTTCCCAAAGCATCTGGCCGGGTAATTCATCACTTAACGTAGCCCAAGCGAATTCATGCGCGAGCGTCTTATCCAGATTTATTGTCTGTTTTCAAGCTACCTCTTCTGCTCTCGCAAATATTAATTCTTTTCAAGAGAAACCTGCGTCTTTTTTTTTCTTGTGCGAAGGGACAGAGTTATGCGCCTATGCAAAGATGCATGGGATATTGTGGAGAAAAGATTGCATAAAACCGGGAATTTTTATATAAAAGTTAAAAAAAAAAGATTTTTTTAAAGGGAGTTAAATCTCTTGGTCTAATATATAGAACAAATGACTCAGCTTCGAAGATAATAGACATTAAAGAATGAATGAAATATTGCTCGTAAAGTGCCTCTCTTAATGGACTTAGTGAAGTAAATAAATGGAACGAATAAATCTACGCCAATATAGAGACGATTTTAATGGTCGCCCACATTAAGTTTTGATTTATTGCCTTTGTGGTTAGTCATAGAGGCTACATTCTTAGGGCGATAAATATTTCAACATAAGACAATAAGACATTATGAGCGCATTTGTTATTTTTTTTTTAAACTTTCCCTGCAAATGTAAACTGCAAAAATATGCCAATCGTAGACAATCAATTTATCAAGCATTCAAATCGGAATCTGGACCAGACACCTTTCCCCCCTACATCCCCCTCTTCCAAGTCAGCTAGCTACCACTCTACGATTCACAAGCTGGTCGACTGAGCAGTCTTAATTTCTATCCTAGAAGCATGATTATTATGGTGATAACATTGTCCGAATGCAGATGAAATCAAAACAAGAAGTGTTTCTCTTGCCGAATGGGATTTCCCAAAGAGTTATGGCACATAGTTGAAAGTCATGAGCTCTTGTTAGCGTCTGTAGCACATTAGTGGGGAAATTGAAGTAAAAAAAAAAAAAAGGGAAACATAAAACATGCACATGACAAAACATTTTACAATAAAATTATACTAGTTCTGCGTAGATCTTCAAAATGCTTGTGATTGTCGATCAGAACTCACAACTTTCAACAAAGGGATGTAACTCATTGTGAAATCGTATTTCCATTTGCTCAAGCAAAAAAATTTCTCCCGCGAAACAAATTGACTTCAACTTCACAGTCGGTTGTTTTTATCACGCTAGAGCTACAACTAAATGGAAAATAGGGACCCACCGCTCCCGTCACGCACAGACAAACAGACATACAGAAACACAGATACACAGTTACACACACAGACACACAGTTACACACACAGACACAGACACACAGACACATCTCGCACCATGATCGGGTAGTTGACACTCCCATAATTATTCTCTCGCCAGTCAGTCCCAGTCCATCTCTCCAGGGAGACCAAACTGCATCCATAATTATTACTCCAGCGGTATCGGAGAATGAGAGATACACTGTTTACCTCCATAATCAGTCACAGAATAATTGGATAGCCAAATAAACGTGTCATGTTCATTGTTTACACTAGTTATAGGGCTAAAATAGTAGCTCATAGTTTCATTGAAAAAAAAAAAAAATAAAAAAAGACTGTCGTAGAAAAACTTGTCAAGACTATTTCCCCCAAAAAGTTATTCGACGCTGTGATGGTTAAAGGTAAAACTTCTGGTTTTCTTATCACAAGGCTTGGGGTTCAATTTCGGCAGGAGCAGGTACAACATTGAGTCCCGCAGAAAAGTTCTTAACAAAGATTTCAAAACTAGTAACCGACTAAATGCAAAGAGTGCTGAAAGATTGTATATGTATGGTGTTTTTCTTTCTCTATTTTCAACCTGCTTCTTCATGAATAAGGAATGCTTTCCGGTCCGTCGTGAAAAGTTAAGGATTCTATTTTATATGCCTAAAAGTTAAATAGGATACAATACCATCTACAAAGAAAATAGAATGGAAGGTAAAAAAAAACCCTATGTCCACATTCGTCTTTCACGGATATTCTCTCTATTCTCTCTCTTTGTCTCTACTCTCTTTTATTTGCTTTGGCTCTTAAGCAATGCAATAAGTAATGGGTCTAGAGCGCAGAACTGATTGTACGTAGGTCAGGCGTTCGAATCCTGTCTTGGGCTATCTGGTAGTGGGATCTTATATCATCTAAATCACCACATCTTAAGGCTTAGCGGGATCCTAATAGTCTCTGTCTATAGTGGTTACGTTCTCTTTGTCTCTGGGGCTAAAAATAAAAATAATTTAATAAGCAGTTGCATTCCCATTTTACACGTACCAGTTGCTGCCCTAAAAAGCTAAATCGATTAGAAAAGGGTGTATGGTCAAATACAACAGCAAAATAAAATCAGACAAAAAAAATCAGTAAACAATTTAGGGATGTAGATCTAAAAATGGTATTGCTTGATTCAGCGACACAAATACAGTAAAGTATAACAAAAGCCACGATATCTTTACTTCTCAACAACGCTTGGTTAATGATTCTAAATAATGTATCGTTTATCATCCATAAAGAGCAAAATTATATCGACTATAGCCAATTTAACAGCGTTCACAACTTGGAACCCAGTTGCTCTTGTAGAGTTTTCTGTTTTGTAAATAAAACTGACTTATCGATCTACTACTCCTGCAGCGGCTCAGAAGTAAAAAGTGTGGCTTCGATTGTTGCAAGATATTTTTAGATCAAATAATCAAAACACGTTTTTTTTTCTTTTTTCATTTCCAGTCTAAATATGGCAGAGTGTATTTCTAAACTGGTTCTTTAAATCTGATGCCATAATGAACGTAAATATAGAAGAATTTTTAAAGCCACAACTCGAATGAGAAATCATTGATCCGTCGACTTTTTTAAAATAATTTTTGTAGCTTTCGTAATGAACATTAAACACGCAACGATAAAATATTTTTTTAGACGTTAATTTCGAAAAGTAGAAACCGGCAGCTGGAAGTTACATGAGGTTATAGCAGATTTGTAGAGCAATGAAAAAGTTATGACGTCACTTATCTGTAACAAAGCTTAATCACTGGTTCTAATCAATCAATATTTTATATTTTCCCACGAGCATCAGTGTCCTGAACGGTTGTGTAGAGCAGGTATCTTGACACAGAGCAATAATTATTTTTGCTTTGAATAGGATTTGAGTGTTGCGCGTTTAAACCACTGCTTGATGCAAATAATGATGCAGAAAAGAGATGCTAAATGCCTGGTCTTTATTGTTCTTAAGTTATTTAGAATCACACCTGATTCCACCCATTTCCCATTATTCTTATGTTTTTTATCACGAAGAAAACATTAAGAAACTAAACAACCACTAAGGAAAGTCTTATTGATTTCCTCGAGATTTGCCGAAAAATTATGGTAAAAATATTCACGCTAGAATAAATCGCACTATAAGTATAACTATTATTTTTTTCACAAAACCTGGCCAAGTAAAACACCATAGTACAGAACCTACAAAAGTGGACATTTCCACCACGGAGATAAAGAAAACAGCTCAAAACTACGAGGTCGGACGATATCGCTAACGAAAGGCGCTAAATTATTGAGTGATTTGTACAAATTTTACTAGTTACAAATCAGTAAATATTTTTTTCTGTCTTTAACTTTTTTTCTGAACATTTCAATTCATTAACCGATTTGTCAATACCATTGTAATACGACGTGTCATAAAAAATGAAACAACGATACGTACCCATAGTGAACTTTTTGATGAATTTATTTTGGTTAATTATTGATAGATTACCCAATCTTAACCTGCTTTTATTAAAACCATTTCTCGTGAAACATTAGCGGCGATGAGTGTAGGGTTAAAGCGGTCGCCCTGAAATCACAAAGAAAATTCTTCGCCAGTTCCAGTCCCGCACCTTCGGTAGATAAGTTTATTCGGAGTCCTCATCTTCTCAGTTCGGCCCAACCCGACAGGAGCTTATGCTTGATAATCAAAAAGATCTGAGATCATCCTTATGTGTACGGGCTATATCACACAACAATCAAACCAAACTAAACTAAATATCGTGCGACAGATAGCGCTTTCTAAGGCACACCAAACACTTTTGATAGCGCACTGTTGCGGCTCATTCGGCATCAGATACAATACTAAAATAACCACTGTCTCGATAGACAGACCAGAGAGGAAGATAAGGAGAGAAACATCCAACCACCATATCTCTCGAGTGTTGCTTCCTGATAAACTTCCTAACAAGAAGATATTATAAAGTTAAGATCATTTTATGTTAATCGAAATCTTTTCCTTTTTGTGTTCGGCAGTTAAACACAAACCCAATTTGTGCATCCTTATCTATTTCGCTTACATCCTATAGTGGTTCATTGCATTGTATCTTTGCCTCAGGGTTGCACTGTGGCTTATTCCTCTTGATTTTTCAATGAAGGTCTTAACTTCGTGCCTAATAAAACCATCAAATAATCACACTCGTTACTCTCTTAGTCTTTATCGTTTTTAAATTGAAGAATATTTTGTGTAAGGTTGTGATTATATCAAGATTTATAAACATAAATTGTCTGAATCCACTCGCTAGTTTCATCACTCTTGCGCAATCAGAGGCTAGCTGCTCTTTATGATTCTTTTAGAATAAGCTAACTATCTTGTCTCTAATGCTTCTCTCTCTCTCTCTCTCTCTCTCTTTCTCTCTCTCTCTCTCACCCCAACCCCTTTTCCCATTTCCTCTCCCTTTTAAAACCTCTTTCTCCATCTGAAAATACACAAGAGGAAAAAAAAAAGGAAATTTTTAATCCGACATCCACTTCACATTTTTATCTTTCCTGCTTTTTTGTTTTGTTTGTACCGCTCTGTTTTTTTTCCTTGTTACGTTCTCCATGTCAGCTCTGTACCGGCGACCCATGATGCCCGCATAGTTACTGTTATTTTTCCGTCAATCGATGTGCTAGGAGGAAGAAACTTTGCAATAATATGACATTAATGTATAATTTGTCCTTAATATTTTGAGTTATTATGTCTTATGTCTCCTATTTGCCCAGTTTTCTCAAAAAATGCGAAATACTGCACGAGCAAGGAAGTGATTAAAAAAACCCACAAAAAACTGGCGTGTTTTTCGCAATTTGAACGATTTTCAACAAAATTGTGCGAAGGGAAAAATATGTTGGCCTTTTTCCTTCTTATCATATACCCTTACAGTTCCAAGAAAATTTATTTTTTTTATTGACCGCGGTTTTGTGTTGACATTAAAATAAGATCTACTTGCAATGACATTTTCAGGTGAAATTGACATGAAAATTTATTTCACAAGAGCAACATCTGCGAGACAAAGTTAAAGGGGTAAAATAAAGATAGTCTATAATTTTGTGCTTTATTCTCTCATTTACCGCTAACTCTGCAATGCAAAATGTCGCTGGATGATCAGTATTGTTACGCGTTTAGTCAATGAAAAACAGAGGTGAAAAATGTACATGCACCCAAATTTTTTTTTTTTAATTTTGGCAATAATGTACATTTGCCGGTTAAAGGAATAGTTAAAAGCGTTTCTTTACAGTGCAACAAAACATATCGAGGGTGTTTGATTTAAAGGCATAATTTAAAGATTATTGGCTTCTCAAACGACTTTCCCTTTTGCTCTTATACTATCGACTCTCATTTTGGTGGATTGCGTAAACACCAGTAAAAGCATTTTCTTTCAGGATTGTCTCTGATGTAAATTATTATTTCATCTATTTTGTCATATTTCACAATACATTTCATAAGCATGCACCAATAATAAGATACTATGCTTCCTCTTTCTGTCAAGGACGCTTTCTGGAGAAGGACGTGTTACATCCCAAACAAATAGACTGTACTGCAACTTAGAGAGATACGTGCAATTTATATTTAAATATTTGTTTAAATACCATTCTCCTTTAAATTGTACTTTCTAACAAAAACAAAAAGCAAAACAACGTAAGGAAGAAGCCCACGAAGCCGTGCACATAAACTTCAGCATTTATTTTGGCTTCTACTTTCTATTTGGCTCTTTCGCTTCTCTCTCTCTCTCTCTCTCTCTCTCTCTCTCTCTCTCTCTCTCTCTCTCTCTCTCTCTCTCTCTTACTTTATTTTATCTTCCGTTATCTCCATCCCTTTCCCATTTCTATTCTATTAACATTTGTATCCATCTTCCTCTTTCGCTCTGTATGTTTTATTTTCTAAATATGGTAAAGTTTGAAAGTTAATTTTGTATATCTCGAAAACGAGGTAATATTTTTTACTCAACGTAAATCATCTTTTGACGCTAAAATTATTCTGTTCATATTTCTACGTAAAACTCAAGCAAGAAATTTCAAGAATTTATAAGCGAAATTACCTTTTTCCTTATTGTCATTTAAAAAAAAAATCTCTTCTTTTCTCTTTAAATTTATTCTATCTTTCCAGCTTTCTAAACTGTCCTTTAAAATAATTCATAATCTCTTGTCCATTTGTCCCTGCACGCTGGGTGGACTCCACCTCATCTCTCTCTCTCTCTCTCTCTCTCTCTCTCTCTCTCTCTCTCTCTCTCTCTCTCTCTCCCTCTCTCTCTCTCCCCCTCCCCTTTACGTTTGTAAAGTCTACCTTTGTATATAGATACATAAAGAATTTGTAACTATCGGTTCACCACTGTTCCTGTTGTATATATCTCTGTCTCTATGTATCTTATTTATCAATTTCCGTGTGTATCTATGTATCACTCTATCTCTGCATATCGATGTATCGATGTATCGATGTATCTATGTAACTTTGTATCTTTCCACCTCTGCATTTGCCTGTCATTCAGATTTATTCCATTTTTATTATGTTTTTGCCCTTTAAAAACAAAAACAAAAAACACTGGCTAAGATTCATTGCTCTGGTTTATTTTTTCAGCATTCACGTTTTACCAAATTGTTGTTATACTTGTCAGTTAAAAAAACCCAATAAACAGCAACAAAAAACCAAACCTTCATCCATTCTAATATCCATTTCATAACAACAAAGGAGACACACACACAAAAAAAAAAAACCCAACAAAAAACATAAAACAAAGAAAACAACAAAAAAAAAAACAAAAAACAAAAAAACAACTTAGGCACGCATCAATTCTGTGATCTTCACTTCATTACTTCTTTTTATTGCCATACAAATATTATGTCTTTACTTTCCGCTGCCTGTATGTAAATGTCCTCTTTGTGGATTTTATTGATTTCACAAGCCTTTTCTGTAGATGACGTTTCTCTGAGCATCTTCCTGTTCTTTAGCTTCGACGATGGCTTTTACCTGAAGCGGTTGTCTCAAGTTTACGCGCTGTCTTTGCAAGGCTGCACTATGCATTTCGAGTTTGAATTTCATAGCGATTTTTGTCGCTGAGAGAAGGAAAAAATGTCGTTTGAAATTTTGTTCAGTTTTTTGTTTGATTTTATCTAAAATGATACACACACAAACACACACACGCACAAAAAAAGGAAAAAAAATAAAAAAAATAAATTCCATGATGAAATTGTATTCTTTTTCGTTTTTATCCGTATAAAGTATTTTTAGGTTTAAATGTGCTACTGTTAATGCTAAAAACTTCCATCAATCCTTCAGTCAATGCAATATCTGTAATATTTCTTCTATCTAAAACTGAATGTTATTCATTTTCCTATTTATATCCCATTTTATAACCATGCATTGTACAAGCAAACTTATGCTACATTCATTGTTTAGTCTGTTTACATTCAATTCCCCTTCCAGCCATCTTTTTAACACAGAACTATTATTCAAAACGCCCAGACTCTTTTTCCAGTTATCAGAATTGTCATTCCTTTGATAAACATTTTCAGACCTACAAAAGCATCTCATCATTTCCAGATGAATTAATGAATGAATTAAATTTGAAGAATTCACAAAATAAAAAGGCTGTCCTGTCCCCCAGGGATTATACTGAACGATTTGAAAAATCTCGTACAGAACTGGTTTAATGTTACTGGTGTTAGTTAATCTGTCTAACTAGGTTGCCTTCTCTTCCTTCACCTTTTCCACCTCCCCCCCCTTTCTCTCTCTCTCTCTCTCTCTCTCTCTCTCTCTCTCTCTCTCTCTTCTCTTTATATATCATGCAAAATTTTTATATCTTTGTTTATCGTTATGTTTATGTACAATTATGTTGCTCTTCTATGGCGTCTATATTACAGACGGCTTTAGAGACTACTACTACTACTACTACTACTACTACTACTACTACTACTACTACTACTACTACTACTACTACTACTACTACTACTACTACTACTACTACTACTACTACTACTACTACTACTTCTTCTTCTTCTTCTTCTTCTACTACTACTACTACTACTACTACTACTACTACTACTACTACTACTACTACTACTACTACTACTACTACTACTACTACTACTACTACTACTACTACTGCTGCTGCTGCTGCTACTACTACTACTACTACTACTACTTCTTCTTCTACTTCTACTACTACTACTACTACTACTACTACTACTACTACTACTACTACTACTACTACTAAAACGGAATTAACAAGAATGCTCACTTTAAAAGAATTCAATTTCTCAAATAATTAGAAAAAGCAACAAGTCAAGTCGTATTCTCTTTCATTACGTAAAAACCTATCTATTGAACGAAAGAAGCTATTAATATAAAAAAACAAAAAACAAAAGGAAACAAAACAAAAAAAAAGTGACACGCAATTGCTATGAAGGCTTTAGCAAATCGAGCACGTTGGTTGGTACATGTAAAACTACTACCTATATAGTTAAAAAAATAGGCTTTATTTTTCTCTCTCCTCTGTCTGTTTTTCTGTTTGTCTGTCTGTGCCTCTCTCACCTCCATCTGCTCCCTCTTACAATTTTTGAACTCATTATCTAAAAGAAAGGTCTTTCAACCTAACCCCTGTAGTTTCATTGACACTTTGTACGTAAAAAAAGATTGATAGAATAGTGGGCACAGTGATGTTATCATTTCCAAGGTCTTAAGGAGCGTCTGCAATGATCTGTTTGTTGAATCGATAGAGAGAAAGGAGCGATAAGACTGGTCAGAAGCTTGGAAGGAAATACAGATTCCGTGCGGTAAATATAATACCTTTTGACGTAAACTGTTTGGTCACAAGATTTTTGTGGGTTTTTTTATATGATGTTACGGTTTACGGCTATCATATGGTAAGCGGTTAGTTCCGGAACAGATTCGTTTCTTGAGTATATTGTTTTTACAAATCGAATCCTTATGCTAGAAATCCAGAAAACAAACGTAATAATTAGTAAATAATATAATGAAGAAAAAAATCATTCTATCTCGGCTATTTATTTCTCTGTTGCTCAAAGCAAAAATCGAAAAGGCGTGTTATAGTCTTGGTTAAAAAATTGACTCCTGTGAATGCCCGTCTCTTTCTTTCTCCTCTCTCTCTCTCTCTCTCTCTCACTCTCTTTCTCTTTCTTCCAGAGCTAGGCTAAATAGTCGTATCAGTTTATATGTATAAAAGTAACTCCCTTTTTTCACACACTTGTCTTCCTTCTCACAATTATACTCAAGTACATAATTTCAACAGGGACAGAAAGTGTGATATATCTGTTGGTTCTAATTAATCTGAGAACAACAGAGGTTTGAATTTATACTCTCTGATCTTCTCTATAAATTACAGAGCGAACTCTGCTAACAGCACAAGAATACAAGCCTTCAGAACTAGATTTATAATCTGTAGATTAAGCATCGCTCCCATGCGTCATTGCGCGTATCAACTTGCGATGAGTACAGTAAAACAGCTAAACAAATTTGAATAGTTACAGCTCTTTGCAGATATTTAGCAGAAATCATTTAGACCAAATAGTTCCGATATCATTCTCACTTCTTGCTGCCCAATAGTGTATCCGTCAGATCATAAAAAAGACATCAGATTTTCTTTTTCTTTTTTTGAAAAATCAGGCCCTTTGCATATAAAAAATGACCACCGTCAGGCAGGGCGAAAAGATGAGGCCCTGTTTTTACCCAACAACGGTGTGGAGCTCGAACTCGCGAGTACCATTCGGATATCAGGACGAACACTCTATCCCCAAGCCAATCGGTGCTCAAAATGGTGTCGGGAAATATTCATATATATTATAATGAGATGCCTAGAATGGTATTTGTGCGAGGTAAAAACTAGAAAGGCCCATTATATCGATCGACAACAGGCATAAAACTCCATAACGTCACTTTTCCTTAACAACGATTGATTTCTGGTTCTAAGCAATTTATACTTCTTCGTGCTTCAACGGTAAGAGAGTCTGAAGTGTGCAGAAAAAAATGAGACGATTTTGAGGAATCGTGGTTTGCGTGGGTTCCACATGTTGTAAGGTCAAAACTCACTTATTGAAGAAACGTTTGCGGCAGATAATAGGAATAAAGCCTCGACGCTATTATTCTCAGATTGTTGAGATCAATATTTAACTTTTTTTTGCTCCCCATTATGGGTGTTCGGATTTATTTCCACAGCAAATGCAGAGTATACCGCTTGTAGAAGTTTTAAAATATCTTGAGTACATCGTAGGTGCTCCATGTCTAAATATTTGCAAGATCAATTTTTAAACGAAAAAGGTCTTAGTCTTAAACATTTATATAGAAGAGTACGCGTCGCATCAAAAAGCAACTATCATGTTTGCCTGTGGAATTAGTCCATTTTACTCTTTCTAGAACTATCTTAAAAAATTGGCGGAGGAAAGGAAGAGATAAAAGGTTCCAAGGCTTTTATCGCTCCTGATAGTGTCTATCTTCCTTTATTGATCTAAAAGTAGATTTTAGTCTAGCCTGAAAAATAAAATGTGTACTGAACAATACGGGAATCAGCAAACTTCGTATCTTTTTAAATCTATATTAAGATACGTTTAAAAGATTAATTGAAAGCTTTGAATTCCTGAAAAGAAAGTGCTGAAAAGTGCACCTTCTTGTGGGAATTGATAACCGCCCATTTATTTTACCATACTTGATAATAAATATTTAAAAGGATCTAAAAATAGATTTGGTTTTTCACAAGATAAACTTCCTATTCTCATGAGGTAGTTTGTCATCTTAATAAATGAACCATCGCACCCACTCAGCTCCCACAAGGTTTAGACAGAAGCAGAAAATATTCTGAGCGAATTTTAGAATTCTCAGTCGACTTAGAAAAGGGCGCACCGGTTTTTTACTAGATCTAGAGGCCTGAGAGAAAGGAGCAGAAAATACTTTCTATTCGTCTAGATCTGGTGACAAATATTATATTGTAAAGTTTATATTTGTGTGTTTTGTTATTGCAAGCAGGGTGTTGTCCACCTCTTGGTTGTGTACTTCTTTAACTATCTCCCGAGGTTTAATCATTGTTTCTTTAGTAGTTCTTTTTTATTTACACATATGAAATCGAATTCAATCTTATTTGCGTAATCTGTTCGAGTAACATTAAGTCTATTATCTGTGGATGATTATGATGTATTTCGTGATTCGTGATAAAATAATCGAGATCGTCCACAAAATGACGAGTTAAAAGGTTAGGTTTACGTACTTACATCTATTATTCCACATTGTTAACTACAGCATGACTTTGAAGCTAGACAGCAAACAGATCGGTGCGAAAAGTATCTTATGATCTGGATCTACAACCAAGGTGGAACTCGTATCGATCTTGCTTCTTCCTTGTATATCTCGTCTGAATCTTATTCCCCTCTTATCACGCATCAGATTCGAATCATTAAGCTAGACAAAGATGATGTTCAAACCTTCCGTGGGAAAAAAAAAACCACGAACCTATCTGAAAATCTCGGACATAAAAGTTCACCATAAGGGATAACCATTCGTTCGTAAACTAGGATATAGACTTACGAGCTAGTTTATTATATCAGTCTGAAATTTATCATATCATCTACTTCAAACCGAATTATATATTTTTCTCAACTCAAATACACCGGCCAATATAATTACACCATCCTATGTAAAATAGTAAGGCAAGAGACAGTGTGCAAGAGATTCAATATGGACTAAATGAAAATTATAAAAAAATTATCTTATTATAAATGGTTCCTTGTAATAATGCTTGATTGTAGTATATATTTTAAATTCGTAACTTAAAAAAAGATAGAAAAATTATCGGAAGGCAAATTTCATTTTATTTCTTTGACTGTCTACAACTTTTTGTCCAATAGTGCATGAAAATATCTCCAAAACACATGTAAAGATAATATAAACCGAAGTAACTCATGCATAGCGTTAAAAATAGCCCAAAGAATGAAAGATTATAGGAAATTCA
This sequence comes from Elysia crispata, assembly GCA_033675545.1. Taxonomy (NCBI): domain Eukaryota; kingdom Metazoa; phylum Mollusca; class Gastropoda; family Plakobranchidae; genus Elysia; species Elysia crispata. The sequence continues at coordinate 557,721 of JAWDGP010001382.1, forward strand.
AACTTTTTCTTTGGGGAAGGATTACAATTGAGCTGCATTTTAGACGGCATAGTCTCAATCTAACTTTTGTTTTCTTTCTCCAGAGTAAGATCATACAAGAAAAGGCAGGAAATGTTTGCCTAGAAATTACTGGAATCAAACGTGATAATTTCCAGTAGAGCCATAATGACAAAAAAAAAAAAAAATCCACAGGGGGCACAAATCTAAGATATGTACGAATCTCCGCCTTTAAGTACGGCCAGAGTTATAATGGTCTTCTTCACGGACAAATCAATGTGGTTTCGCATAACTAGTTACAATACGGAGGTAAAAACGTGTCGACACTGATTTAGGACAATAGAGACCACGTCTTTCACCATTTATCAGCGACACGTTTTACACCCACAACTGAAGCAATTTTCATCAACATCACATGATTCATATTCACACAAAGATACTTTTAATTTGTTTAAATCTTTTCGATATATCTAAACCAATCTTGCTTAAAAAAACAACAACAAATAAGCTGTAAGACTTTAGATTGTTTCTAGTTCGGTAACTAGGAGCTGATAAGAAGTAATGATATGATAAATTTTTCTTCCTTTTGAGAAGAAAATATGTGTTAAGAGAATTGGTGTGAGACTCATAAAGATTTTCAATATGTATAAACATATTATATACCGCAGTTCACGAACGCCTCATTATTTTGTTTGTACCTTTTGTATTTACACGTTTCATCGAAATTTGAGTATTTCGGTTCTGATCTATTATTCTCTCAATTAATTTTTGTACCTATCAAAAAAAAAATCTATCTTAACCTAAACTCTAGGCGCATTTATTGTATAATGGGATAAAAGTTTCTCTACATAATAAGCTTTTAAGTGCTTCCATCCTTGAATTTTATTGCTGTGTGCTTGTCTAAAAATCAGTACTTTTTAAATTACCGTTTAACTTAAAGTCTAAAACGAATAATAATATTCACGTTTGGATAACAACGTAATGAGTCCGAATCGTTTCCTTATATTTGGGCAAACGGAATTCATATAAGTTTTGTACAGTCGTCAGAAGTGTATTTGATTTTCTTCCAACAGCCGTTTAACTTGGCGTCTCTGTATAATCATCCTTTGAACGGAAACGATCCACAGAACAAAAATATTTGAGCATTGGCGAATTCTGAAAAACTTTTCAAAAAGTCACTTCAAAAAGAAGGAAGCAGCAAGAACAAAAAAAAAAACCCAAAAGGAATAACAACAACAACAACAACAGCAACAGAACAACAACAACAACAACAACAACAACAACAGCAATAACAAAGGTAACGAAAAGAACGACAGCAACATCGATAAACACATATGAAAAATCAGACGAAAATAATCCTAGAGTTTCTAAGCTCTTTATACCGGAAAATGCTCTGCAGGCACGTTAGCCATAAAATCTTTTTCCTGTATGAAATTTTGATTTTTAATCGAAGAAAGCAATCGTAGCCAGTTTTCCCTTATGTGCTGCACATAGATGTTTTGTTGAGGCAACTTCGTGAGCCTCTTGGGTGTCATCACGGAGGGTTTAGACTGATTGCTTCCACGGATTAGTTTTGCTAGTGCTTCGATCTGGGACGGGTGTGATAAAACAGATGAAGATTATACTTCGATTGAAATCTACAACATGTAGAGGAGGAGAGGGTTTGAAGAATAGTGGAAGAGGCGATCTACTGGAAAACTTGAATAAAATGGAAGAAAATAAATGATATGGGAAGACTCAGAGAGAGAGAGAGAGAGAGAGAGAGAGAGAGAGAGAGAGAGAGAGAGAGAGAGAGAGAGAGAGAAAGAGAGAGAGAAAAGAGAGAGAGAAAGAGAGAGAAAGGAAGAGAGAAAGAGGTGAAACAGAAAAATTAGATATACTTAAAGTAATAGGAAAAGAGTGAGAAAAGCGGAAGGGAGAGGACAGAAGAGAGAAAGAGGTGAAACAGAAAAATTAGATATACTTAAAGTAATAGGAAAAGAGTGAGAAAAGCGGAAGGGAGAGGACAGAAGAGAGAGAGAGAGAGAGAGAGAGAGAGAGAGAGAGAGAGAGAGAGAGAGAGAGAGAGAGAGAGAGAGAGAGAGAGAGAGAGAGAGAGAGAGAGAGAGAGCAATCGTCAATAAAATAATACGACACCAAAGTATGTTTGAAACTAATATTAAAGGAGGAAAATATAGGGTGACTCAAGCTCTCACAAAAAATAAGCAGACAAGCATATCAGAACTGTGGAAAAACGTATTGAACAAAAATAAATACAATTGAAACTGTAATGATTTGAAGTGCAGAGAAACAAAGCCACGAGAGAAATAAAGGAAAACTGGCATTCAGAGAAATTGATTAAAGTTTTATCTGTTCACCACCCAGAGCGATACATGTATAAACAATATGCATCTCTGTTATTGAACACAATCCTGTCTGCTCTTTCCTCTTGTGTCATTATCATGTCATTCAGAGGTTAGAGTGATCTGGCTAAAAAAATGGGGATAGAACAAGGAAAATTGTAAGGAAATATTTATTTTTTTTACGACTAAATGCTTTTATCCTTTTCATGTTTGCATGGGTTTAAAAAGGAGCCTTCTAAATATTAAACACATTGACTGATGGTAAATTGTTAACGGAGAGCAACCATTGAGACAAAAGGTCAAACTAGAGTGTTACATGTACTCTTATTTTTCATTTGGCTTGCCGCTTTCATTTTCGTCATAAGAAAATTATATGAAGTCACCTACAAATGACAAATAGCTGGTGAACCGTACAAGTTGCAAACATAAAACTGGTGTTGGTTGTATGCTGAACGTGTGTATTTTCGGGTAAGAAACTAGGAAATGTATCCTCACATCTTTCATTTAAAGATTCTACCAACAGAAAAATCGGATCAAACACGTTTATCCCTCTTCGTCTTGTGGCCGGCTTCTATTATGGTGAAACATATGCCCATGAAAATATGAGAATATAGCCCTATCTGCTGAAATGATCAGAGACGTTGGAGATTGGCAACTCAGACTACCCAAAATCCTAAAGAGCGGTCCATTCCTCTCACGGATATGTCACATGACGATGATGTCTTAACCGCTGTTCCATTATAGAGATGGATTTACACAGGATTCGGCACGGAATGCTGTCTTTCCTGAGTAAATCTAGACATGCCTTACAATATGTTTCAGAAAAAAATGACCTGTGTTACAGGGTTGATTCCGTATTCCCTTCATGCACTCTTCCGCAATTCTCTTTTTCTTTTCTCCATATCAGGGTCATATAGTACCTTGTTTCTCTCTAAGACTTTTCTTTGCATGATATCGCTTTCTAACTCCATCTGGTGTATTACATTTCTTTTAAAGACGCAAAAATGGATTAGAATATGATTTCATGATAGTATCATATGCGGAAAACTATAAAATAACTGCTTTAGACTCTTTCGATTATAGAATTTAACAATGAACGGATGTTGTAGAAGCGCAATCATTAATTTTCTAGAAAATGATCATATCAGTAGACAAGTTCTTATTTATAAGTTTTAAAATACTTTTAAAATCTTTTTGAAAACCAACAAAAGATGCAGAATATGGCTTTGTAATTCTCAGCATATTTCAATTGACATCATTCTTTTACCTGAAGAACTATCAAATTTCAGGAAACCTGAAAATGTTGCATCATTGAACATATCCTCAATCCACCCTGATATTTTCTCTCGTATCCAGAATATCCTGTGCTACGATTTTGCCCACCCTCTCAATGTGCCCCTATATCTTCTCTCTCCTCGATCCAATCCTAGCTTTTTATCCACCTTTTCCCTGAAGGTTTCAAGATGCCATGTCTTTCTGAGTGCAACCACCAAGTCATAAAACAACTCGATCTGTTTAGTTCATTTAGCTTCCAAGTGACCAAACGATACGATCCATTAGCCAGAGCGGTATCCATCTCTGCTGACAAAGTCCGCCATTGAACCGGCTGGCCTACTTTCTGTGAATTATAGGACGGCCGTCACCGGAAACATTAGCTGGGATCACGTTTCTGAGCTTATCGTGGCCACTAAATTAGGATTAAAACGCCCGTGAGTAATTTGTAAGACACAGACTGGATCTAGATCTAGTCTGTCTCTGTTGCAATTAAATTGGTCGAAATGGTCTAATGTGGATCAAGGGAAGTAAACTCGTCACTGTTTGTTTTCACAGTCTACTGCTTTAGATATTTCGAAATGTATCTTCTCGCACTAATTCTTCTCTGCTTCTCTTTCTCTCTCTGACTCTCTCTCTCTCTCTCTCTCTCTGTGTCTCCCTCTTTCTTTCTCTCTCTCTCTCTGCTCCACTAGACTATCTCTCTCAGTCTCTCTCCTCTTCGCGCTCATTGTTTGAGGAGTAAGAGAAAAATCAGTGTAGATTACCTGCACAATTCATCAACTCTTTTAATGCGCTATCATGATTAAAGCATCCGGCAGGATGGCTGAAAGAAGCCATTGTGCTGTAATATGTTTTGAATTCCTGATGCCAGAGAGCTGCTCCTCGAGATCAAAACAACTTATTTCGTCCAAAGTAAAGTCTAGCTTGGAGATTTTATTGAAAAAGAGAGGCAACAAAAATTTAATTGCAAAGATAGTTTTTCTTAAATTCGGTTTTGAATGTAAGAAAAATGCCTCTTTTTCCGTCCGTTAATAAAGAAAAAACAGCTCTTATTCATAATCGATGTATTTCACAGTCCTAATTTACTCCCCTCCTCCCTTTTCCAAAAGCCCCTTCGTCTGAATTGTTCGCATTTTAAACCTTACCTGTATAAGTGCCTCTGATTCCCTTGATAGAATTGACAAAAGTATTCATTTTATAAACATTTTCCAGTGGCGATATCAACATCACATCTTTGTATCTGCTTAGCACATAGAGAGAATTTTTTTTTACTGAAGTAGTGACACATGCTTTTTGATTAACAATAAATAAGAGATCAATTCATTAATTTTAATATGGACTTTGAAAACATTACGGTTTAACTTCTGTAAAACATAACCTCGACGTCAAGGGGATTCAAACACTACCGTTGATAAGCACCTGAGTTTTTTCTACATATAATAAAGCCATGGAGCAGCTGGATCCAAGAGCGGTCAAAATTACCTCTCTTTCTCTCTCTTTCTTCCTCTCTCTCTGTCTCTGTTTCTCCCTCTCCCCCTCTCTGTCTCTCTCTCTCCCTCTCCCTCTCCCTCTCTCTCTCCCTCTCTCTCTCTCTCTCTCTCTCTCTCTCTCTCTCTCTCTCTCTCTCTCTCTCTGTCTCTCTCTCTCTCTCTCTCTCTCTCTCTCTCTCTCTCTGTCTCTCTCTCTCTCTCTCTCTCTCTCTCTCTCTCTCTCTCTCTCTCTCTCTCTCTCTCTCTTTTGTCCCGTCTGAGTCAGCTCTTTTAATGTTTTGTATAACTTGCGAAAGTCTTTTTCTTCTGTACAAATTCTGATGAAACCGTTTTAAAGGCTAAACGTTTATATGTTAAATTTATAGTTCTGTTGTTTCTGTATTTTGTCCCATAATTATAAAGTTGTGTGCCTGTTTCTTTTCATACTATTTACAGATTTCTTTATAATTACCAAGTTGTCCACCAAATTTGATGGTTTTGTTTTTCTATTTGGATTTATTTCTCTCTCTCTCTCTCTCTCTCTCTCTCTCTCTCCCTCTCTCTCTCTCTCTTTCTTTCTTTCTTTCTTTCTCTCTTTGTTTATATTTCGTACAACTAACGATGCTTCAAAATAAATTAAACGAACCCGCATTACTCGAACCTTTTTAATATAAAAAAAATGTCAAAACCCAAACGTCTCCTTCACACTTACTAAAGAAGTAACTGCATATCACAACGAGAAACGTTTGAAAAAAAAAATTTGCCAACAAGTACAGGCGACGTGCCCGTAGATACAATGCCTATCTTTTTAGACTTGTTCTCCTTTTCACAGTATTCGCATGAAACATAACACGGAGAATAAATGTGATGCCATTTCCGATACTACACAAACTGAAAACAGAAAAAAATTGGCGGGGCTTTATGTTAAAAGTTTGACTCAAAACAAAATTAATCTAAGTCGTTGATCTATATTAATACACTTGGATTGTGTTGTTGAGTGACCATGACCGATAAATTAGTGCTGTTAAGGGAATGTAATCTCGTTAATATTTGGTTTCATTGCCAACAGAATACGGCACAAGGCAGTACGTAAAACTTTCAGTACAACTAAGTAGAATAACTTGCAACTTCATAAAATTGCACTTAGCAAGTAGAGTTGAACGTCCCTTTACGAACCTCTCTAAATAGACCCAAAAGAGAATTCGATTCAATTTTATGTTCTTAGACTTTATTGCCTTTGGCCCTGAACTGGTCGTCTTTTTTTACTACCCTTGAAACCTCAATTTATTCCGCTTTATCGTATCATTCTCTCGGGAATAGAGGGAAATGGGTTTTTGCCTATGCTAGAGTAAGCTCTTGATGTTGCCAAGATAAATTTTATATTTGAAGGTGCTTGTGCACTAAAGGATCGAAATTTGATGCTTGGATTTTTTTTTTGGAAATAATTAAATAAAGAAAATAGAACAAAGGCTACACACCATTTTTTTTTTTTTTGCTGTATCATAGTCACATTTCTCTGATCTAGTATTTTGTGGTGCATTTATTGATTAAAAAATCATGTAAAAAGGCAGCTATTTTTTTCGCTACATATTTTAATATAGAGGCGGAGCAGTAGGACAAAAGTGACTGACAAGGAAGGGAAAAAAATTAAATTGTTTCTATGAACCATACATTCTTTTCTTTTAAATATTGGGATAGGATATTTTGGAGGTAGAAGACGTTAAGTGAAAAAGGGATGATTCGATTTTAAGGATCTTTGAAAACCAGACACCAATTATTTCAAATCCAAAAGACTCACAGAGAGAGAAAAACAAAAGAGAGAGAGAGAGAGAGAGAGAGAGAGAGAGAGAGAGAGAGAGAGAGAGAGAGAGAGAGAGGGAGGAAGATAAATTAAAAGAAAGGAAAGATTAGGAGAGATACAAAGAGAAAGAGAAAGAGAAAGTGAAATGAAGGGAGAGATAGATGTTGACAGATCAATGGAAAGAAAGGGAAAGCGAAAAAATGAGAGTAAGATATAGAGAGAGAATGAGAGAAAGAGAGAGAGAGAGGGTGGGAGATAAATTAAAAGAAAGGAAAGAGTAGGAGAGATACAAAGAGAAAGAGAAAGTGAAATGAAGGGAGAGAGATAGAGATAGATTCAGAGACAGAGTGATAGAGAGAGAAAGAGCGAAAGCGAGATAGAGAAAGAAAGATAGATAGATAGATAAATTTATTGATAGAGAGGGTTAGAGAGAATCCAAATACAAAGCAAAAACACCACACTTGGAGGATAATTTCGTAATTATAAAGGATCCAAAATGTCTCGTGTGTGTCTATAAATAGTATAATACAAAGTCTAAAAGGAAATAGGCGCACAGCTTTATAATTACGGAGATAGAGTGAGAGAGAGAGAGAGAGAGAGAGAGAGAGAGAGAGAGAGAGAGAGAGAGAGAGAGAGAGAGAGAGAGAGACAGAGAGAGAGAGAGAGAGAGAGAGAGAGAGAGAGAGAGAGAGAGAGAGAGAGAGAGAGAGAGAGAGAGAGAGAGAGAGAGAGAGAGAGAGAGAGAGAGAGAGAGAGAGAGAGAGAGAGAGAGAGAGAGAGAGAGAGAGAGATTTCTTGCGGATCTTTAACACTTTTCTGAACTCCATTTCAATCTTAAAAAATTATTCATTATGCATTTCTGCGCCCAACCTAGATTTTTTTTTCAAATTAACCGTGCAACTATCATGCAAATGTTGACTCAACGTAATTTAACTTAATTTAAAGAATTCAGGTACAATTAAACTCAGATCCGAAAGTTCAACACCGCCTATACTATCTCATTTTTTTTGTCGGTAGAAAACCATATTATAAATGTGTTTGCGCTTGATCGTGTTATATAACTCACTGATGATTTCCTGCACTTACGCCACTGACTCGCCTTTTTTCCTTGTGCGCACTATTAAATGTTTATGATGACTGTCAAATCGATAAATGAGAGTTGTCGTGGAAGAGTGCAAACCTGTCATACCAGTGTTAAAGTCTCTACGACCTTCGAACTCTTCGTAAAATGAAGCTTTGCTAGAACCTTATTATAGCTATGGATGCGATTGATTGATTTACAATCATCTTTTACTCTTATTAAGCAATATATGTTTGATTTATTAACGGTGAAACCAGGAAAGAAAATTCAGTGTACACAGGATAGGTTCGGGAATAGTAATGCTTTACTGCTACAGATGAAAAAAAATCAGACACATACAAACTTTTTTTTTTTTTTTTTAGACTTTATTGGAAAATAAAAGGAAACCACGAATCTGTACATAATACACTTTCCTGACGATTTGAAACACAGAGAGACCATACAGTAGGAAATGATGAACTTTGATTGTTGTCGTTTTAATAAGTTTCAGGAGCAAAATATGTGCTTTTTCTATGGCTTTTTTTAATCAAAGATCTCTTCAAGCCTTTACCTCCGCTTCGTCGTCAACACTCTCCTCCTCCTCCTCCTTCTTCTTCCTCTTCTTCTTGCTTTCTTCTTCTTCTTCTTCTTCTTCTTCTTCTTCTTCTTCTTCTTCTTCTTCTTCTTCTTCTTCTTCTTCTTCTTCTTCTTCTTCTTCTTCTTCTTCTTCTTCTTCTTCTTCTTCTTCTTCTTCTTCTTCTTCTTCTTCTTCCTCCTCCTCTTAAGTATTTTCTCTTTAATGTTATTCATTAATTCTGTTACTATTAAGGTAATTTTTGTATCGCTTATAGCTTCCTGTTTAAGAAAACAACAATTTTAGAGAACTGTTGTTATTTATACGAATGATACTTTCTTTCGGGATCTCGTCTTATCTTTCTTGTTTCTTACTGTTTCCATTCTTGTCACACAGCTCGTCCTTTTCTTTCTAGTCTTAAACACCCTCCTTACTCCAACTTCCCTTTATCTGTCTATCTGCCTTCTCTCTCTCTCTCTCTCTCTCTCTCTCTCTCTCTCTCTCTCTCTCTCTCTCTCTCTCTCTCTCCATAATCGTCTTCATACCCATGTCTCTTTATATTTTTATTCTTCCTATTTTTTTCCAAAACAGTCCTTTCTAAGCACTTTACCGTTACTGTGCCTTTTGATCATGTATACAAACCAAAACTGCACTAACGCTTTATGAAAAAATTATTTACGTAAATGCAAACACCATACGCTACAAACACTGTTCCAGATTGATTGTAACTGCCTCGATCTGCGGGAGCATTAGGAAATACCAAACACACCACACCATTAAGTGATGTTTGGGAAAGAAAGCCAACAAACTGACAGCACCAATCTATTAAGGCTCATCATGATTATCCACGTAAACTGTGGTGTCGTTTACCTGAACATTAGGCACAGTGAGGCAAAATCCTTAACAAGTTAATTTGTTGATGAACAAAATAAACAAATTTAACCTTTCTTCTACTTGAAATCTAGAAAAAAAAAACTAAACCCGAAGTTTTTAAAATCTATTAAGTCGAAACAGATATTTGGAAAAAAAATGTCTATAGTTAAAAATGTTTCTACCCAAAACTATGGGATAGATGTATAATTATTTACAATATCATTATTGTCACCATCCAGTTCATGGAAAAGGAATTTTTGTCACTGGCCTTGAAGAACCTTGAATGTCATATTGTCTTTAATAATATTTTCAGCTCCATCTTTCGACCTTTAAATTTTCATTCGAAACTTGTGACGTTGTTTTCACAATTAGACTCACTTCATTCTTGTAGAACTATTCGGAGGGAAAAATAATTATCTCACCAAATGCTTGACACTCTCAAACAAAAAAAAAAAGAACACCTCATCTTCAAGAAACGATCTGTTCACTGAATGAGTAAACATCAGTCTTGAAAGGAAACAAAAACAACAATAAAAAAACAAAAACAAATACAAACAAAACAAACAGTACTGGATTAAAAATCTCGATCCTGATGCTGTGTAAAACTTGGAAGGGAGCTCATCACGTGACAGTTAAAATCTTCGAAGGTCAACATTTTTGTGGATAATCAAGTTATGTCTCTGATCCACCAGAGACTGTCTGGTCCTAACGAAAATAAAATAAAAAAAGATTTTGTTCCTTCTAAAATAAACGTTTCTTGTATGAACTATTCTTAAAGTACAAAGAAAAAAGTTTACGTAACTCACGCAAGGTTACCAACTTTTGAAGAAAACACAGAAATCATTTTTATATAATTTCTGAATGCCAATAACAACTTCGATTTATTTACATGCAAACAGGATGAAATAAAGTTTATTCTGTTCAAGATTTGTGGTCTTTTTCAAAACAGGCAGCAGAATAACATTATTAATTTAAGAAAACAAAAATAAAATAAATGAAATTAATGAAAAAATTAATGTGTAATGGTTACAATTTTTTTAAAAAGAATTTTCGTTTAGATTTAACAGAAGTCCTTGCTTTTAAAGTAACTAATAAAAGACAAGAATAGATTATTTTATCATATCGCACTTATATATATATATATATATATATATATATATATATATATATATATATATATATACGAGGGCAGGCTGATAAATAAGGGCCGTTTTTGAATAACTTTTTTTATTTGAAGGACTACTGAAGCAAGTTACACATCAAATGAAAGCTTAGAGTCTCACCTATCTGATGAACTATCATTTTTCAACATAGTCACCATCGCGTTCAATACAGAGGCGCCAGCGTTGGACAAGTTTTCGCATTCCGTCGGCGAAGAATTCTGGTGTCTGGAATCGGCACCAAGTGCGAACATCCGCCTCAACTTCTGCATCGGTTTCATAGTGATTTCCTTTGAGATGTTTCTTCAGCAAAGGAAATAAGAAAAAGTCAGACGGGGCCAAATCAGGACTGTATGGCGGATGTGGTATGGTAGGAAGTTCCAACTGCTGTAAAGCGCTCTGGGTTTGGCGACTGGTGTGTGGCCGAGCATTATCGTGCTGGATGACAACGTCTTTGACTTTGTCCTGTCGAACCCGTCTGAGTCGGCCCTTCAATGCACGCAGAGTTGACACATTTCAAAAGAACGAGTTCATCACATTATCACAGTCCACCTTGGTTACAGGAAAGTCTCGGCAAGATGGGTACCGAGACAGCTCACTGTGGAAATGAAGTCACAGAGGAAAACGATCTGTACACAACTGTTGGAAAGATTCACTCATGACGGCGAGCGTTTTCTGCGGAGCATCATCACTGGTGACGAGTCTTGGGTGCATCACTATGACCCAGAGAGCAAGATGCAGTCTATGCAGTACCGACACAAGAACTCTCCAGCCCCGAAGAAGTTCAAAGTCGTCGCATCAGCTCGAAAGATTTTGCTGACAATATTCTGGGACATGGAAGGTATCGTCCATATTGAGTTTTTGGAGGAAGGCACAACAATAAATTCAGAGAGATATGTGTCAACTCTGCGTGCATTGAAGGGCCGACTCAGAAGGGTTCGACAGGACAAAGTCAAAGACGTTGTCATCCAGCACGATAATGCTCGGCCACACACCAGTCGCCAAACCCAGTGCGCTTTACAGCAGTTGGAACTTCCTACCATACCACATCCGCCATACAGTCCTGATTTGGCCCCGTCTGACTTTTTCTTATTTCCTTTGCTGAAGAAACATCTCAAAGGAAATCACTATGAAACCGATGCAGAAGTTGAGGCGGATGTTCGCGGTTGGTGCCGATCCCAGACACCAGAATTCTTCGCCGACGGAATGCGAAAACTTGTACAACACTGGCGCCTCTGTATTGAACGCGATGGTGACTATGTTGAAAAATGATAGTTCATCAGATAGGTGAGACTCTAAGCTTTCATTTGATGTATAACTTGCTTCTGTAGTCCTTCAAATAAAAAAGTTATTCAAAAACGGCCCTTATTTATCAGCCTGCCCTCGTATATATATATATATATATATATATATATATATATATATATATATATATATATATATATATCTATATATCTGTGTGTGCATATATTGGGAAAACTTGGGTTTCTGATGGTAACATTTTCTACATAAGGTATACAGTCCGGAATCATAAAAGTCCAGGAATAAGTATTTCATTTCTAGGGCGAATTCTTTGACTGTATCCCTTTCATTTGCCTAAAGATCTGAAACGAAGAAAGCGAATTTGAATCAAGTCCAAGATAGAGACATTTAGATGAGATACGACCTCATCACCAAATATCCAACATAGGAGTTGATTCCATAACCTATTCGATGTCTCTTTTAAACTTCGAAAGCTTAAACATCATCAGGTTAGGCTTCAGCAATCCGATGTGTGACTGTTATCTGGCTTAAGCGGGGTTAATATTTTCGCTGGCTAAGTCGAATAGAGCTATTGGCGATTAGCAAATATAACGTTTGAATAGAGGGAATGGTTATTTGCTTTACAAATGGATCTTGTCAGAATGAATATAAAACCTACGCCCGTTGCCAGTTTACGCCTTTATATTTATTTGTTCTCAGCAACTTGTGGGACGTAAAAGAACGTAAAGCGAACTTGTCAATTTTACCCTACTATTGAGCTAATGATAAGACAAGTCGAATTATTATGAACTATAAAATGAAGCTTGGCTTCGCAAACCAATGACGAGATATTATAACGAGCAAGAAGTTGGTTTCTCCGAGTTAGTTTCTCTGAACCCAAGGACAACAGGGTCTTGTTTCTATCAGAATTTGACTCCAGACGTCCTACACCATAGCTCAAAGCCTTACCATTCGACCAAATTTTCTCTCTCTAACCATATTATGTAACACGGCAATATTTATTTTATTGGGATATTGACTTTAATACCAGCCCACGCCGCGGTAGCCTCGGAATTTTCTTTAAAAGAAGATTCTATTACAGACGACCTTAACCATTGCCCAAAGTCAAACATCAAGCCACCCTTTTCTCTATAACAGTACTTTATTGTGGAGACCAATATTTCAATGTTACATAGCAATATTCATCTGAATGCGGTAATGATTATTGTACCATCTCACGCCGAGCTGATCTTATGGTTGGATAAAACACTCAAGTAAGTTGGATGACAAACATAAAAAAAAATGATGAAGACAGATTGCTAACCATAGCGTTTAACTGAACAATCTTTGAGCTTTCCACTATGTTTAGTCTTGGGCTTACCGAAATTATGGCTCCAGGCGCCACAAATGGGAACAATATAGAAGCTAATGCGTCTCGATTTCCCAGCGTCTTAACCCATTATGTCAAAGACTCAAACACGGTGTCTAAATATGCTTCTTCCAATCTCAATTTAAGTTCTGAAAATCAAATCTGTACTAAAGCAAGAGATTTTAGTACTGAATTTTGTTAATAGATGTAGTATTTGCATGTTTGATATATTCAAATGAGTTATTATAAAGACTTTTTGTTGGATCGCTCAAGATGATTATCGGTTAGATCTTAGATTGGGTAAGTGGCAGCAATTGTATGGGTGAAGTTACAATTTACATAAAGAAGCTTACATAACAAGATAGCAGTTTGTTCAAGTAATAATGAGTAATTATATTTTCTGCTCTCGGTAGGAAAAAAAATTAAAACCCAAAATTTTCATGTCAGAATAAGATTTTACTCTCTTTAAGATTAAACGCTTTTGGTTTTTATTTAAAATATTTTTCTATCGGCGATGAACAAAAGACGAGATTTAAATACAACAACAAAACTTAAGAAAGACTGATTTTACAGGGCATACCAGACAAAAAAAAACAGCGACTCTTAAGAACAATCATCTCCACCGAATAGCCTCAACTGTATGCAGAGGAATAAAGTTAAAAAATCTACCTGTGTTCTATGATAATTACACAAAAACCTGATTTATTTTTTTAACTTGTAAAATTACACATGCCCTTTTTGCAATTACTTTCTAGTAAAATTCTTTTATCATTCCCCCTCCCTCTGATCACTTATGCACACTCTTTCATTTTTCTTAATCTATATCTATATTTCTACTCTTCTGACTTTTTTGTTCTTTAGTTTGTTTTGCTTTATCTATTGTTTAAACCCTTCCACTTTTATAAAAATTTCAATGGAAAAAGTGTTTTGAATCATAATTGAAAACTGATAATGCATTCAGGATCAGTTAACATTTAATAGGCGATTATCTTCATAAATCTTGCTGCATCTTTAACAGTAAATCTATTATGAGCTAGAGAATGTCAATCATATGAAAGTATACTCCACATTTAAGCAGAAGTTATGTCCATTTAATTTCTCTTTATATTTATAATTGTGTTGATGCGTTTCCTGAATAATTCGCCGTCACTTACAAGTGAAAAGCTTACCAAAAACAAAAAGCTATTTCCAGGAATGATGTTTGAAATTTACTTGATATGATTTTTTTTTTATGTTCGCCACGATAGTTTCATAACAAAAAAAAAAAAACAACTTTGGTTTTAATACGTTGAACCTGCTTAGTGCAATATTTAATCATGAATAGTTGGTGTCTATAATATCCAGTTAGTTCAAAATATAATCCGTTATGTGGTGAAATGAAAGGATAATTAAATAATTTTTTTTTTCATTCTAGGCGTTTTTGTATGTGAATTTTGAAAAATAAAATACTTTCAAGCAATCATAAAAACTGTTTTGTCAGAATTCCGAACAGATTAAAAAAAATCTTGAGGCGAAAAAAGACCACCTGAAACGTATAATGAGTAACAATTACTTATGGGAATATTAAACAGATACAAGTAATGGGTAACATTTACTTATGGGAATATTAAACAGATACAAGTAATGGGTAACATTTACTTATGGGAATATTAAACAGATACAAGTAATGGGTAACATTTACTTATGGGAATATTAAACAGATACAAGTAATGGGTAACATTTACTTATGGGAATATTAAACAGATACAAGTAATGGGTAACATTTACTTATGGGAATATTAAACAGATACAAGTAATGGGTAACATTTACTTATGGGAATATTAAACAGATACAAGTAATGGGTAACATTTACTTATGGGAATATTAAACAGATACAAGTAATGGGTAACATTTACTTATGGGAATATTAAACAGATACAAGTAATGGGTAACATTTACTTATGGGAATATTAAACAGATACAAGTAATGGGTAACATTTACTTATGGGAATATTAAACAGATACAAGTAATGGGTAACATTTACTTATGGGAATATTAAACAGATACATTTACTTATGGGAATATTAAACAGATACAAGTAATGGGTAACATTTACTTATGGGAATATTAAACAGATACAATGAATGCCGCGGAGACAAATTTGTTTCAAACAAGTTTTGACCAACTTAAAATGTAAAAGGTAACAGTATGACTTTGAAACTCTCTCACATTTTGTTTCTTTGCAATATATTTTGCTTTAAACGTTTCTAGATTATCAATGTTTTACAGCATTTAATTTCCTAGTATTTTTCCGATGATTCAATTCCAAATATTTAAAAATTAAAAAAAAATCACAAATCCAGTTACAACATTAAAACAAAAACACCAGTAGAAATAGTTACTTATTGAGCTACGGAAATGTTTCTTCTCAGGATAAATAACTGCATAATGTTTTTGATTAAGGCAATAATTTAATATATATTTTTTTTCAAAACTATGAACAAAGCGTTTCCCAGTTATACCAGTATGACTTTTACCTGATTCACCACTGTAGTGGATAAAATGTTTAGCATACATTCGTACTCAGGGTTCAGATAAACGTCTTTAAATCATCGTTTCTTCTATCACTTCAGGCAGTGATAATTTGCCCAAAATGTCGGAACAGTAATAATATAAGATGAGCACCTGCCGGGAAAATATATATATATATATATATCATTATCAGAAAAACTTTGAATACCATCTGCCTTTATCTCGCTTTTGTTTACGATGCTTGTTTTTCACACAAGTTTTTGTCACGCCGTTAGCTACAAATATAAAATGTTATGTCTTATGAGTCTAGACATATTATTTATATACAATGACATTTTCATGACATCCTTAAAAGCTAATTGCCCTAGATGAGACTTCTAAAGTTTCTCTTTTGTTTATTTCGTATTTATTGAGTATTGGACTTTCTATCATTGAAATAAACTGGTC
The DNA here is from genome assembly GCA_033675545.1 of Elysia crispata. Classification (NCBI taxonomy): domain Eukaryota; kingdom Metazoa; phylum Mollusca; class Gastropoda; family Plakobranchidae; genus Elysia; species Elysia crispata. The sequence continues at coordinate 573,843 of JAWDGP010001382.1, forward strand.
CCATTTGTATTCATTATTTTTCCTATCCATTTAGATAAAAGTAGAAGACTCAAAATACAAACATGAACAAAGAGAGAAAGCAAACTGTATCTAGTTTGAGTCTTCTAAAATGTTAACTTGATGGTTCTGATTTTTAAAGATATCTTTAAAGCATTCGAGTAAATACGTTTTGGAGACTAGTGGTAAAATTGGGTTTTATAATTTCTATAATTCTATTCAAAATTATCTTTAAAAAAACCTCTGTACTCCTTTTTCACTCTTTCCCTATTAATAACTGCCGTTAGCTCTATTTTCTATCTCTCTTTGATATAATTATAATTCCTAATCTTCTCTACTGTCTGTCTCCCAACCTCTTTCTCTCTGTCTCTGTCTTTCTGTCGATCTATCTGCTTTTGTCTCTCTCTCTCTCTCTCTCTCTCTCTCTCTCTCTCTCTCTCTCTCTCTCTCTCCCAAGTTCTCTTTCTTGCACAATCTTTTTTTCTCTCTGTTATAATCAAAATGCATTCATCGTAATAAAAGTTAATGACCGACCAGCGCATATATATGGAATTTTATTTTACCATATAACCTAACGGCCAATAAATATTATTTAAATATTTTTTTCTCCTTGTTAGCAGTTTCCAAAATTATTCAACACACCTCTAGTCTACATCTAGTCTAATCTTATATGGAAACCGCTTCCCCCCCCCCCCCCCTTTTTTTTTCCTTTCTCATATCAATATTCATTATTTCTGTAGGCTGACCCGAAAGGGTTTTCCGGAGAGGGTTTGTCTTAATCCAATGCAATTTCTTAGAAATGTGAAAGAGTATTGGAGCCAGCACGTACACGAGTTTGCACAGTGTGAGAAGATTCAATTATCAGTTTTATTGTGGCTAACAGGGTCGGGAAAACGTCATGGGAACTTCAAGTATGATCAAAGACACGTTATTTCAGTATTGGTGCCATTTCTATTCATATTTCCTCCCTAGTGAAAATTTTGTATAGTGAGAATTGGGAAATAATAAAGAATGAAGAAAACAGTACTGATTATAATGATAATGATGATAATAATAATAATAATAATAATAATAATAATAATAATAATAATAATAATAATAATAATAATAATAATAATAATGTTAATAGTACTACTACTACTACTACTACTACTACTACTACTACTACTACTACTACTACTACTACTACTACTACTACTACTACTACTACTACTACTACTACTACTACTACTACTACTACTACTACTACTACTACTACTAATACTACTACTACTACTACTACTACTACTACTACTACTACTACTACTACTACTACTACTACTACTACTACTACTACTACTACTACTACTACTACTACTACTACTACTACTACTACTACTACTACTACTACTAATAATAATAACAATGTACATTTCTAGTGCGTGCTTTATCTACTTCTAAAAGAAGCTAGGGCGCACTGTTAAAAAAAGGGTCCTAGAGAGGAAATTTTTATAAACTATTATAGGGTCTTCCGAAAAAAAAAGTTTCTGTATTTTTTTTCCAAAATAGTGACATTTAGCTGCTTATGGAAAGCTTATGTTTTTGGCTATAAGTGCTGGGTGTAAATCTGACCACTCGGTGAAACTTTAACGGCGTATTACACGAGATAACTATTAACCACTTTTTCTCTCAGATTGTTTGGAACCATTAGTGACGTCACACTTTTCTCCCTGTTATTAGAGAATGAAAGGAAGTAAAACACTCATAATTTTTTATGGAGAAGAGAGACATAGAGATTACTCTTTAAGCATGAAATCGATGCAAGATGTGGCCACACTCAACACATGTATGTATCAAAGCGGGGTCGGGAAATCAATCTGTGAAAGAGCCGGCAAAAATTAATAAATTTTGAAATAACTTTGTAATCTTCAGAAAAAAAAAAGCCTTCTCATCACTTAGATTGCATGATCTAACATTTATGAAATTTTTTCATACATGTTTTTTTTTAAAGAATTTTAATGTCCCCAAAGTTTATCAAGGAATATTTTCCGGAGAAAAGTTCGTAAAGAACAAAATCGTGTATAATTCAACTGATCTTGCTCTTGTAAAATTGCAATACAGAATTATTTCTGTTGCTTGTGGACGAATGATCTGTCAGGGTTGATGGATTCTTAAACAATAGTGTGGCATGCGGATACTCGATCAATTTTATTGAAAAAAAAAAACCCCATAATATTCTACTCAAAGACTCTTGTCAATATTTTCTCGTAATAGTTCTGAATTAAAAGTTCAAGAACTTAGAACTATTTTTTTAATATGTATATATTATATAACCGATCTAAACAATAATTGGTGAATAAAACAAAACATAACAATACAAAAGCTGTAAAACTATCGCCCATTAAATGATGGTCTATTCTTGTAATAAACCGTATTGATTTCTGAGAGCTTTCTGTCACTTTTGTTCTGAATAGTCTCATTAAGGCCTCTTCATGTAATATGCATGGCCTAGCGAATAGAATTGACTGTCGTTTAATCCATGTCTATTCTTTATATGTCAGTCTTGGGAGAGACCTTCCTTTTATTAAAAAAAATCAGGCATTCATATTTCATCGGGTGAATTTCAAGAGCACGTCATTCCCTACAACGGGTTTCCTTTTATAGATGTGGTCATTTTATATTAATGGAGAAATCCATATAATCATTGTCTGCAATCGCACTATTTCTTTACAGATAACTTAGGAAGAATGAAGCTCTCTATCATGTATTATCAATTTCTTTTACTTAGAAGACCGTGCTGTTGAAAGTTGTGGATGTGGTTCAAACACTAAAAGGAAGAGTGGAGGTTTGCAAATAAACAAAATATTCCGTACTCTTGAATGAGATATCGGATGATTTTAAGACATCTTTTCCCGAATTTAAGAATAAATATAATGGAGTTTTTCCACTTGCATTTTTAAAGGTTTTATGTTTGAAGACAACCTGTAACAGTAGGACATATATTTCCTGTATGCATTCTTGAATCGATGATAAAAAAACCCCAAGAAAACAACAACAAAAACGAACTTGAAATCTTTCTTTATCATTTAATCTGTTTATATAGAAACTTAGAGAAAATGCTGAATGGGCCGCTATCGCAGTGTGTGGAAATAATGAAGGAAACTAACCACATATCATTTATGAGGATATGTATAAAATTTTTTACTATAATTACTTCTCGATAGAAGTTAAGCAAAATATAACGATACGAAATCAATTTTTTTTTATTATGATTCCCCTTCACCACTGTTGCCATTCTTTATTGAAGTGAAACCAAGTATTGAACATTATTTATTTTCTTTATTAATTTAAAGTCTTGCAAACTACACGAACAATCGTATATCTTTCTCTCAAGCTATGGTTCTTCTTGTCAGCGGATCTCTTTGAGAGACGCTGCTTCTTGAATCATTCCACAGAATAGCACTCAAATCTTCTGCCAGGCTTCATGCTTGAGTTACTGTTGTTTCTAGTCAGTCTTCTATGTCTTGCTCTAACCTACTAGCTGGCCTGTCTTTCTCTTCCTCTTTTGCCTTCTACTTTTGTTTCTAAAATGTGCTTGGGTTTTATGGCGTTTGATGTGACCAAAGCGCTTAAGCTTAATTCGTCTTACGATCTGGAAAAGTGTTGTTGAATTAATGCCAATTCTCTGTGTTTTTAACCTTTTCTATTCAGGGTATTCTCAGAACTTTTCATTAGCACTTCATTTCAAAAGCAAAAGTGAACTGTTTGGCGTCTGTGTCGTTTACAGTCCATGTTTCATATCCATGTAACTATTGTAGTTAGAAATATAACAGTTGTCAAGATTCTCAGTTTTGTGGTTGTACATTGCCTTTCACAGAAAGAAGTTTTTTTTTGTTACACTTGGTGTTGCCATCGTCAGTCTTCTTATTTCCGATATACTTTTCCCACTGGCTTCAATCCTAGTACCCAGATACTCAAAACTGTTCTATTTCTTCTCCATCAATAGTTATTACAACGACTTCTTCGCACTTGTCTATGTGTCAATCTTTTATCATATCTCTCTCTCTCTCTCTTGTTTTGTTTTTTTAATTAGATTTTCCCAGCCCTTTGGGGTTGTCATTAATAGTTCAGTGTCATCAGCTTATCTCAAATCTCACCATTTTTTTTGGCCATGTGCTACAGCTTTCATTATCCCATCTGTATAGATACTGAACAGGTGTCATACTCCTTGGTTAGAATTGATAGAATGGGAAATGACCTTTCAATTACATGGCTTAGCCTTCAATGAACCCGTGACCTTCTCAACACTCAACCTTGAGCTTTCTCCAATTTTTTTTCTAAATATATACTAAACTTTATATTTAAAAACACACTTCATGTACCATTAATTTTGTTTTCTTTCTATTTTTATTAATTTTATTTTACTCGTCTGTAACAGCAGGATATTTATACAGTCGAAAGGGGTACACTAAACTAAAAAAACCTTTAATTTTTCTTAAACTCTGACTCTGGAAATTCAAATAGACAGTTAAATAAGATTTACAGAGCGTATCCGTTTAGAGTAACTGTAAAGAGGTAAAATATCAACAAAATATATCGGTTAATTTAATGGTCCGGTGGTATTAACTGAATTAAATAGCCTGAACAATAAAAAAATCCATCAAGCCATGGCAGATTCCAAACGATCTGTAAAGCAAAAGGTCCAGGCTTCATGACTTCCGAATAGTCGTTACTGTCACAAGAGATATCGAGTTTAACTCGCAGTGAGAGCATGCCTACTCAAAGCCCTTTTTTACATGCGCTAAATACAATTTTCAAAGTGAGGGTCGATCAATAGTATTATACATTCTTTTATGTTTAGAACCAATGACAATGAGCTTTAAGTTTGACGTGTTACCATGGCTATCCCTCACTACTCCTTTTCCTCAGCTGGATTCAGCCTACTTCTGGTAAGCGATGGATTAGGTTATTACTCTGAAAGAGATTTTAACGTACTTCTCCGAGGATCTTCTTGGCATCCCTTTCGTTGATTTTTTGAAGGCATAGATAAATTGTGCGCGTCTATACAGCAAGACAAAATTGAGCAGTACAATAATGTTAAATCGATCTACATATTTGGTTTTGTCGTTGATATTGATATCCATTTTTGAACTAGCGATCTCTTACAGCGTCAACACTTAAGATTTATATCGGAGAGAGTGGGCATTTAAAGAACTGCAGTCATGAGGTAACATCTCACTGAATTTCAGCCACCGTCAGGCATTAGGTGCCAAGCAGTACAAATCATATTAGAACTTTGACCACAAGAATTATGGTTTTTACACCGTTGTAAAAAGACTAGTTGTTTTATACTTTACTGCCTACCGGTATCACAATTAATGACAAACAAACATTAAGTTATTAATATGATACACAACGTCGTCCTTTAAAGCATCGTCATTACCACCATAATATACTCCATCGTCCAGAGCGGCGTCAGTAGAGCCAACGTCAACATCGTGACTTTTAAGATAGTAGTTCTATGTTGTTAAACATCCCCTAGATCTATCAGAATCTTTTAACAAACGCATGCTGCTGTTGTAATAATAACAATCGGTGTGAAGACAAGCATCACTAATAATTGTAATAAATAAAATCTTCATCATCATCATCATCATCATTTTCATCATCATAACAAAAAACATTACAATTATCATCAATATCATCATCATCATAATCATTATTATTATAACTATTCCACTATCACCACCACCAATATTATCGTGATTGTTTTGTGTTACTTTTCTAACTTTAAGTCATTTCCAATTATCTGCGAGCGTGACCAACGAGCGGTTTCAAGTAAAAAAAAAATGAGTCGTTTCCACAGCACAATAGAATGTCATTCTTCTTCTTTTTTTTTTTTTCCCATTTTAGTCATATTTTGTTGCGAAACATCTTTTAAGTTCTACTTTTTACTGCCTCCCTTATCAAGTCAAAACTGCTTAAAAATGACTAAGTTTTGAACTTTCTTCTAAAATGCCAAGTAATATGATTTTTCAGTGATTTCTAACATTACCGTAAACATCGTAATCGTGATGATGATAATTATCATCTTCTCTATCATCTTTATAATTCTCTGTATATTATCAACATTTTTTATTTCATTATTATCACTCTCACCAGAGTTTTGCCCATCATCATCATTATCGTCGACTTCATCATCATCATTATCATCGCCTTCATCATCATCATCATCATCATCATCATCATCATATTATTATTATTATTATTATTATTATTATTATTATTATTATTATTATTATTATTATTATTATTATTATTATTAGTAGTAGTAGTAGTAGTAGTAGTAGTAGTAGTAGTAGTAGTAGTAGTAGTAGTAGTAGTAGTAGTAGTAGTAGTAGTAGTAGTAGTAGTAGTAGTAGTAGTAGTAATAGTAGTAGTAGTAGTAGTAGTAGTAGTAGTAGTAGTAGTAGTAGTAGTAGTAGTAGTGGTGGTGGTGGTAGTAGTAGTAGTAGTAGTAGTAGTAGTAGTAGTAGTAGTAGTAGTAGTAGTAGTAGTAGTAGTAGTAGTAGTAGTAGTAGTAGTAGTATTGCGCATTGTTGTTACCGCTATACCAACAGCATAGTCTTTCCTTCACCTACAACTTTATTTCCCCCATCAATATCATCTTCATTACAGTAATCATCATCTTTCAATCGATTTTTCAGGAAATTGAACAACATCAACATGTCAAGACCTAAATCAATAAGTCTGAGTACTTGCTCGTTATGTTCATTATCTTCAAAAGGTTGCAACATCTCTCTCCCCTGCAATCTCCCTGCACTCGTTGCTATCGATAAGAAGTTGTTGTTGTTGGTGGTGGTGGGGATGGGGGTGGGGGGTTCAGTAGTCCTACTCATTGCTATGGATATCCCCTCCCTTTTCTCTTTCTTTCCTTCCCCTCTCCCTCCCTCTCTGTCACCCTCTTTTTTTTCGTTCGATCCAAAAAAGTCAACCACAATTAACGCCTATACTAATCTCTCGTTACGACATCGATTTCAACAAAAGCTAGGGTGCAGTTCAAGACCGTGTTTTAAAGTGATCGATCAGGGCAACCTCTGGTTCGACACAAAGAGCACGGAGCGATCTCGAAAAAAGGTTAACTAGTTCAATACTTGTGTCGATATTCATAAGACTTCAGACCTAGTTGTCTGGCGGAAATCGACTGTTAGGGAACCAGTACGCTGACTAAGTGGCTTGCCCACCAGGCTCGAGTGAGTGCGAGACCTTTATTCGGAGGGTGAAAATGAAAGGAAAAAAGGTTATTAAATACATAACTTATTTTTCTTCTTAAAGAAACAAAGATTTAGTCAGTAGAGCAGATAAAATCAGTGCGACCATTGCACTATGATAAGGGTATCTGTTCGGTATTCGAATCCCATCTTGAACATCCTAACCTACCTTTTAGATAGTGCTCAGCAGGGCAAGGTGAGGGTGCTGAAGCATCTATAAATCGATGGTTCTAATCCGACAAACTCAAGCATTTTTCGGTCCAGACCACTGCTGAGCACTACCTAAATTCTAGCTTCTTGTATATATACATACATATATATATAAGAATTATGTCGGATTAGAATGTCTATCTGTCTAGATAGATAAATAGATAGTAGTAGTAAGTAGTGATAAAATATACACTTTTAGTCACTAGATCTACATTTAGTAGTGCAGCCAGAGTTAAGTTGTCGTTACCCCTCCCCCAGCCCTTCGATATTATGGATATAATTTTGAGATCATAACACATGACAAGTTCGAAACGAGAGGGAGAGAGAGAGAGAGAGAGAGAGAGAGAGAGAGAGAGAGAGAGAGAGAGAGAGAGAGAGAGAGAGAGAGAGAGAGAGAGAGAGAGATGTGTAGTAAAGAAAAATCAACCACAAACCTAGATCTAGCTCGAGACCGACAAATAAGACGAAAGACGTGAAAACATTACAACAGATGGAATGAACAGGGATCGAACCTGCGCCTCGATGCGGCACCCATCGCCTTGCCGAGACAAGACCAGGCACTAAACCACTGAGCTATCCGCATCTACAAAAATAGATGCTTCAGGAACAGTGACCTTCATGCTGGCTTGAATAGACTAAGAGGTTGAATCGCTAAGAACGATCAAGTCCATATTTTTACAGGACATAAACAAACTAGCCTCTAACGGATCTAAGAAAGATGCCATTTGACTGAAAAGCATAAATGAATATAGAAATAAATAAAGCAGTCAAACCACGTTAGAGGCTGAGACAGACGAAGCTAGATCTAAGGATCTTGATCTTTCGTCTTATTTGTCGGTCTCGAGCTAGATCTAGGTTTGTGGTTGATTTTTCTTTACTACTTATTTCATTATTTTCAGTCACATGCATCTTTAGATCCTTAGATCTAGCTTCGTCTGTCTCAGCCTCTAACGTGGTTTGACTGCTTTATTTATTTCTATATTCAGAGAGAGAGAGAGAGAGAGAGAGAGAGAGAGAGAGAGAGAGAGAGAGAGAGAGAGAGAGAGAGAGAGAGAGAGAGAGAGAGAGAGAGAGAGAGAGAGAGAGAGAGAGAGTTAACTAGATGCCGCGGTAACCAAGCTTTAAACATGAAACTGAGACACAGAGTGAGAGTGAGAGAGTGAAGAGGGTTGAAGTGAAAACATAAATATTCACAATATGAGAAATCGGAAAGAAAGACATTAATATAAAGGCACAAAGGGGAGTGAGAGAGGTATTGAGAGAGTAAAAGAGAAAGAGTAAGTAAGAATCACAGTGAGTAAGTAAAAGAGAGATGGAAAAGGTGACAGAATGCCTTATAACACTCCCTGTAGAAGAAAAAAAAACCGTTTCAACTGCGATTACAATTACTTGTATTATTATTATTATTATTATTATTATTATTATTATTATTATTATTATTATTATTATTATTATTAATTATTATTATTATTATTATTATTATTATTATTATTATTCTGATTGCACAACCACCAACAAACCCCTTTCTGCCCTTCCCAAATCCAACTATCACTTAATTACCGGTACTTGTCACCTTTCACGAACGTGCTCCCCTCTCCCTTCTCCCACTTTATGCCTTTCATGCTTTCATTGTCCTCAAATTACTCTGCACGCTTACCCGACTAAACTATGCCCGAAAAAATAAAATGCTTGCCATTTGTGAATTCCATTACTCCACTTAAAGTTGCCTCAGCATCCGCCGTGCTGACACTTATAATTTTATAGCATGGCTTGAAACAAATTGCCAGTTCGGTGCCTAAAATGGAGGGTTATAATATGTCAAAGGTTTTTACTTAACACACTTGAGTTACTTTCTAACTTGATCGAGAGATTCGAATCTCTTGGAAGAGTGCTTTAATCACAATGCACCTACTTGTGCACACACATTTACACGCAAGGACAATAAAATAAAAGATAATAAGTTTAAAGCGTTTCCTTACTTACCTCGCGCCTGACATCGATACAGTTTTGAGTTAAATGGCAAAGATATTTAAGTCGTCTAACATTTACTGTTTCTAAATCCACACACTCTTTCAGAGACTTTCATGAAAAAAAAAAACAACTTTTTTGTGCAATTGCCATATATAGCGTCAGAGATTTGACCCAAAGATTTATTTTCAGCCGAGAGGTGAGGCCATTAGTATGAATTGTCTAACCCAAGATTACAAAGATTATCCCCCTCCCCCCTCTCCCCTCTTTTTTCCCAATCCGTTTCTTGTCACAATGTAAAAAGCCAAGGCACCCATATAATAGAATTGTACTTAAAATCTCAGATTCTAAAAATCGAATAACCCAACGACGGAGCTATCAGACGCTAGTCGTTTCTGTAAAAGTTCCTCGCCTCAGGCACTTGGAAACTGAACCTCGTAACGTGTTTATCGTAAAATGCTCAAAAGAATCGCAATCGATCCAAGGAAAGTCACCACTGCTGATGGGTCAGGTCAACGAACTTTGGGCGGAAGAGGACCGCAATGTATCGACCAGAAGTAGGTCACTCTCTGAACGTCACTTCTGCGCGACTTCTGCTGTCATATTTATATTCTTTCTTCCGGTCCGCTTCCAATTAAACCTCGACGCATCTTTCTTAACTTCCGCTCCATTGAATTGTTTTAAACTCTCCGACTAATGGCATTCATGGTCTTATGGTGTGGAGGAAATCCCCGTTACTTACATAAATAGTGATAATGAGGAGGAAACATTCATATTCGATTTGCGAATATCCCTCTTCCGAAAATTTCTAATAGAAAAGTTCCTCCTCTTGCCAAGGAATGGCAAATTCGACCAGTTCACCTTTTATTACAAACTTGTTCATTTCCGAAAAGAAATAGTTTTAGTAAAGAATTTACTACAAAATCTAAACAGTGTGACGCTTGGAAAAAAAATCGCTTCTTCACGTTAATTGTCATCAGCAATGTAGACACTTAATAGAAAATCAGATTTTATTCGGGTAATGGCATTTCAAAATATCTCAATTCCAAGGAAAAGCTTAGGATGTTTGTTTTTTAAAAATTATATTTAATGTGTTTTATTCTTGTTTTTTTCCCACGTATTTTGTCGATCAATCTTTTGGACTTTATGAAGACTTTGCAGAAAAATACTGCGAAGAGCAGGTTTTCGGATTGGAAATGGCATTGAATTTTGCAATTGTATCAACTTTCCTCTTTCGACCCTCGTTCATTTCATAGAAATAAGCGATCGGTAAAAGGTGAAAACTTTAATTTTCTGACTTTCTAAAATGTTAAAAGCATGCGTTTTATTCAAATGAACTTTAGATTCAATAAAAGAGTATGGATTTTGTTAACAACCTTTCCATTTCGAACGAGTATTATTTGCGTCTTCAGACATTTTTGATCGTTATATGACAAAATAATATTCACGTCAACACTAGTTACCGGCAAGATCTATAATTTTCTTTGCTCGCTCTCGTTTCGCCATCATGTTGAAGAGTTTGTTGTATTGACCGGTCGGAGTAATACAAGACTAAAAATCATATGGCAAATTACTAATATCTAAATAAGGTTTGACATTTGGAAGAAGTTGTGTCACGTCGATGTTTATGTGAATATGACTTGATCAAGGTAGTGTAGATCTACTGTAAGCTATATGAGGACAAATCTCACCAAAAGAACGCCTGATACTCTTCCGATTTTTCGTTTCAGATTTGATGAGTTTGATGAGACATGTCTATTTACATATTATCAATGATTTAAGTCAATTTTGAACTTGATTTTGCGGATTTCTTACCGCTGGAGTATCCAATAGGAATGTTGAAGTACCTTGTTCTGTAAATTCCTGCATAGATATTATTTTAGACTTACTTCAGAAATGATTCTAAGTTCCAACCAGTTAGATTAATGTCTTTTGGATTAATCTGAATCCCCTCCACTAGATTTTCTATGCCAAGATCCTCCGTTAAAAGAGTTTTACAACAGCCATGTGTGAGAACAATTTAGAAACGACCCAAGTGTCTTATAATGATTTGCATAACTCGTTATTTTAAGATGAATCAATTCTAAGTGCATTCATTTTTAGGCTATTACATAACTAAAACACGTTTTAATAAACCATTTGTGCTATTTCTATAAACTCGTCGATTTTCTTAATGGAACTTTGCCCCAATAATTCACCCCTCGTTCTGTATCTGTGCGATGCAAATTTTTCTAAGCACAATTCCCTTTCCCTAATTTGAAATATATAAAAAACGTAACTCCTGAAACATAAACAAAAAAGATAGCGCGATAGGTCTGAAAATCTTCTATTTTCTTCTTAATTCCTATGCCATTATTTCCAAAAGCGGAATCCTGAAAATCCCCACCGATTACGGAGAAAGGGTAAAACAACGATCTGCGATCTCTGAAAAATGCCTCTGGGGCGGTGACCTGGCGTCATTCTCCAGTTTACATATCTTTCTCACGTTCGCAATGTAATTTACCGGCGACAGGGACAAATCAGATAGACACAGATTTTTTCCAGCTGCACCCGATTTCTTCAGGATCCCAGATTTTACATGTCATCAGGATGTGAATATCTTTGTGGACGTCTTACGGGTGGACAGGAACTTATTTCGCGGCTCTTCTTTATTTGCTCCCGGGAGAAAAAAAAATCAAATCGTTTATATTTTACCTTTTCTTTTTATGCTGCTGCCCCTTATGTAAGCATATATATATATATATATATATATATATATATATATATATATATATATATATATATATATATATATACATTTATTATATGTCTTCCAGTTATTTTCCGACACGTCTTACTTTTTGTCTGTTTTCCAAATTGCCTATAGTTTAATTTATCTCTTATCTGGTTATCTGTTTATTCCATGTGCGTTTTACTCTGTTTGTCTCTATGTCTCTTATTGCTCTTTCTATCTGAAATAAGCAAAACGAAACAAAAAAACAACAAAACAAAACAACACAACCAGCTGCATTGATTTAACTTTCTTCGTGTCCTCTTGACTGTATGGCTGCATGAATATCCCGTCGCCTTAATAAAACTTTTCTTACTTTTACTGCTTAGTTTTTGTGACTGTGAGTCAAGATGCTGGTTTGATTATTCTGAATAGTGCCGCTCAGTGCCCAGTTGTCCGTGCCTGTCAGAAACTGACTGAGCAGCTGTCTTTTTCTTTGTCTATATTGGTATCACGCTTTCCTCTCTGAACTGGAAAACTTTCTCTTCATTATGCGAACTTATTGCTTTCTTTCACCTTTAAACTAACCGATATAATTATTCGACAGTGATATAAATTTTTTATCAAAATCGAAACAGTGAAACACTTTGAGAAAAGAAACCTACGTCTTTGCGTTAATTGTCATGAACAATTTAGATACTAGATAAGTAAACCAGATTTTTTAAAAATAAGTATTTGATATCTCAAAATATTTGAATTCCATGAAAAATCTTGGAGTATTCCTTTGATATTTAATGCCTTTATGACTTGTTTGGTTTTTTTTTTTCAACATATTATTTGGATCTATCTCTTGGACTTTCGAAAGAATTTGCAGAAAAATATTGCGAAGAGCAGGTTTTCGGATTATAAATGGTATTGGATTTTGCTCTACATTAGTTTTCCACTGACGATCTTCGTTCAATCCATAATAAAAAGCGTTCAGTGAAAGGTGAAATATTTCACTTTATTATGCGAGCAATTGTTTTCTTTCATCATCAAACTAATCTATTGGTAGTGAAATAAAATATCCTTTTTGTTATCCATATTTTATTTCCAAGCAGGTAATCTGCCTCAGTGACAGTCGCAGAAGTTTCCTGTTGTTCTTTTTAAGTAAGCAGTGATATATTAAGACTGTCTCCGTCTGTGACAGAAAAAAGGCAAAGAAGTAGGTCGAAAAGAGACAAAGAAGTAGATAGATTAGGAGATAATATACATGGACTCATAAATAAGACATTGGTCTAATGGGAAGTATACTATATAGCTGTCTAGACATTGATATTCTTTACATGATCAATGATTCTTCTTCATGTTACTAATTTTATTCAGGAGCGAATCAACAAAAGGGAATGGTTCGTAATAAATTATGTTGGCAAAGTTAAAAATACATGAAGAGGTTTGGTAGAGTCAGAGGAAACGAACCACAAATGTTGAGAAGTAATTGATTGGCATAGAATCTTTGAAAATTGAATCCTATTTCTTACACACACATATTCATTTTTACTGTTCATATTTAGCAGCTTTATATCCTCGGTTAATAATAATAATAATAATAACTAACTGAGCAGGGTGGTAAAAGCTCATACACAATAATATAAAGTCATAAAAGACGCGAGTTGCTTCTACCTCGACTTACACCAAGTTAACGCTGAAAGTCGATGAAAGCTGTAAACCGTATCTTATTAATAAGTTACTCGCATCTTTTGTTTTCTCTCCCATTAACAAACGTGGACATGTCATGTTATGCGTGAGAGCGTTTTATGCTCTGAATTTATGGTATTAATATTTTGTGACGAGTTTGTGGGCCATCTAATGTGTGAGTAACACTTTCACCTTGAGGGCAGGTTTGTTGTCTTTTCATAGAGATAAATGTAGACACGTTGTTATAGATTAACAATATAGACGAGATTTATACCATTTTTTGGTATTAAGTGGTTAAATGCCAAGATCGAAAGACTGCGATCTTTATGCTTTCAGCATCTGAAAAATATTGAAAGCCTTGGCTATAATTGGGTATGATTCTTATGTTGGGATAATAATTTAAAAAAAAACTAAAAGGCAAGAAAAAAAAAAGATCAATCTATTTTTAAACATCGAGTTTCATAGAATAGGCTAGTTCAAAGTCTTAGTCAAATTGAAATTCTCTGGAAAAGGAAACATGTAGAGCCATTCAAATGATGATGGTATCGAAAGAGAATGAAGCAGCAAAAGGAGATTGCTTTTTGGTTATGTAAAGTATGAAGAAGTTTGGTCCTTTACAGATCCTTTGGGCTTTATTACATGATCACGGAAGTAAAGATTAGGTCTAGTGGTTGAGACAATCAACGTAATATTTTATCAGCAAAGCAATAATTATTTTATCTACAAAAACACCCCTCAAAGATTTGCGATTTTCATGTCGTTAATATTCGAAATCTTAACTAAAACTAATCACCAATCTATGAAAATTTGGGAGCAATCGGGTGCCCGATTTCTGGAACCTTACTTCAATGGAACACGAAGGGCAAGTTAAATAATTATAAATATATCTAAATCTACAATCGAATTATGGCGAAGAATTGAGATACTTTGTGAAAAGCCTTTGGTAGTTTAAGTATTGTTGTCGAATATTATGTCTTCCATTTGTGCGGTTTATATTACTCTTTCTCGAACTAAAATCTGCGCATCTTTTATTGAATATAAAATCAGCACATTTTTTTAACAAGGCTCCTCAGAAGTTTGTTGCCCTCGCTATTGCTTCACGTGCAATCGAAAAACGCGAAGCATTTTTCCCTTTATAGATTTGTATGTCTTTATATTATTTTATGTCAAACTCACATTTTTTTCCAAACAAACCGAAAGTTGTCTTTTTTGCCGACCAAACACCAACATTTAGTGTTTAGGCTTGGATCGAACATGAATTCTTAATATTTAGAGAATGAGGGGATGAAGCAATCAGGATAGATAGGAAAAAAGAGGGTTAAGATAGCTGAACACACTGGATTTTATTTTTAACTCTCAGCGAATAAGTGAAAGCTACAGGATTTATGATAGAAAGAAGATTTAAGGATTAGGTTCTCGGCATTTCAACTGTAAACTATTGCATTAGTTATTTGGTTTTTAATATTTTCATTATACAAGCACAGGCACAACATACACTGCTACAACGAACATGTATGAGCATGGTAGTCCAATACACGTAACTGAAATAAGCCACCGCTAACAATAATATTGATGAACACACTCACTCTTTGGCGTTTAATATTTCCTTTTCTGGTAAAACTTATGAACTCGTATATAGAAACTTTGGATATTACATTTTTCATGTATTACAATAGACGTCAACTCCAAACTAAATGATTCTCACACCCACATAAACTCTACAAAGTAATGAGTCAGGGTATACTATTAAAAACATGTGTGTATCACTGATACATTGCTGCAGCAGGTGAACGATATTACTACCTATCAAGTTTTAACTGTAATAAACAATCGTGAAGCTGATTCCAATAAGCTCTTCAGTTTTCTCATTTTTTGATCAGCATGTTAAATCACATTATAGCCCTTTGAAAGAACAACTAAAAAAAACTCAAAACAACAACGATAAAACAAGATTGAGGCGAAACGTCATGCAAAGAAAAAATCAAATCGAAGAACTAAATGGTCACAAAACAACTTTCTCTCAACCATATCTAATCACAATTATACAATTATTTCATTTAAGCACGATATTGCTTTTTATTTTAAAATGGCGCTGGCATTTATCAGAGGAATTCAAAATATCAGCTCTGACTCCGACGCCAGACGGATAACAACTTGTCTCCTTTTCTGCTGACCTAAAGTCTTCCATGTTTATAAAGGATGCTTCGCATTAATTTGAAGAATAAGGAAAAAATTTATGGCTGGAATAAGTTCTAGAGTCTGATATCCAGTTCTAAGAAATATCCGGTTGAAGAAGGTGAAAAGGATTAGGGTCTTAAATGTGTCTTAAACACCTGGTAATATTATAGTTTAATGTATTGATGATAAGCACGAGTCTATTAAATTTTTCTCTCGAAGGCAGAGTTAAGAAAAGAAACAGTAAAGCTCAATGCAATTCTTTATATTCCAATGATTTTTATTCTATTTTAAAATTATTCTTTCCTTTCAGTACTTATTTTGTGGTGAGTAATAGTAATTCAGTCACATACATTGTTACTAAGGAAGAAATATTGCATGAAAAAATAAATATCAAATTACAGTTTCTCATTCTCTCATAATTGGGGAGGTCTATTATGAAATATTGCTCTGAATTATTCATAAAATACCAGTCATTGCAGACTGGATGTAAGTAAATTACAGCATTCAATACACTTATCATAAAATAGTTTCATTATTTAGGGTCATTTGAAATTATCTTTAATGAAGTCTAGTTATATGTTTACCACATTCCATCTAGGATTAAAAAAAAATGCTTGCATAAAGTGCAAACGTATTACTTTAGCACCAAGGACTATTCATGACATTTGAATGGAGTTTATTTAATCTAGCAAGGGTTGTGTTGACATTCAAGCTGGACCGCAAAAGGCATGACTAGAGCAATTTGTATGGTGCCTAACATGCAAACGAATGCATGGAAAGGATATGAAATAATTTTCTAAAGTGTGTTACAAAATATTATATGATTTCCTTAGGCGGTTCTCTTTGCCAAAGTAATTGAAAATAATTATATGATCGCACGAGCATTATTTTCGCTCATGTTCTTTCCAAAACTTCTATGTTTATAAGACTGTAAGCTCCATTCCATGCCAGACTAACAGACACTAAAGTATTATCCTAATGTACCGTATCAATTTTTTTTTTTAGGCATATTTGAGAAAATTATACAGTAATGACTCTATAACTATCTATAGGTATTTTTGGTTTAAAAAAAGTTATATCCATATTTTTTATATATTTCAGTGCGAAACATTTACACGCTATTATGATTGAAAAGAAATTTAAGAACACCATAAAATGAAATATAATGAAATGAAAAAACACAATGCGGCTTATCAGAAGTTTTTTGCTTGAAAAGATTAAACAATCGGAAAATAGGCCTGCAGAGTTGAAGTTTCGCTCTTTACCCGTAAAGCACATAGTTTCTATCCATTGAACTACAGTGACGTAAGATGCTGTAACTAAGCATCCATGATGACAGTAATCTAGCAGTAGGCCCCAGCATTTACACATTCCCATGTCACAAAAAAAAAAAAAAAAAAAATCTAAAAATCTTATTCTTTTTCAACGGAAATAAATCATGCCAATATTCTGAGAAACGTTTAAAAGGATTTATATCGATACATTCACCTTTTAAAGCGGTTTCTATTTTTTAGCAAGATCCAAAATCTAGATAGCAGAAAGATAAAAGAGGTGCACTGCCTTATGAGACGTCTTACTATTAAAATAATGCATATTTCCTTAATATAGAAATTTACCCATTGAATCTCTCCATTTGATTCCATTTTGGTGTGTTTCTCCTCTCACCTTTGTCTATGGGCGCTTTTTACATGAGCGCAATCACGTTGGACTTCAAGTTCTGAATTCACAATAAAGATATGCCATGCGTGCTGAGTATGCACAATTAAGCATCACGTATTTGAACATTTCCAGTTCTGATATAATTGTGTTGAAAATTTAACTCTGTTTCCTATTTACTAGAAATCTCTGTTTCCAACGTCACGACTCATCGACAAAAGAAACGACAAGAGAGATAAGCTTATTTGTAGTTACCCAATCTATTTGTTGGTTGTTAAAACCATCCCCATTATTTAGGTTATGATGAAATAGCAGCTGTATACTTTTACGTAGTTTTGGCGGGTTCCTAATTAGCCTTATATTGAGCTTTTACACGGATCTTTAATTGGATCGGAAAAGTACAAAATTAGTTGTTTTCCATTATTGGTCTTTCTCAAACGTGGATAACCCTAGGAATTTTTTTCTGTATCCATTTTAAAAATAGGTGAGACTTTTTACAAATAGAAGTTTGATCTCCAGCTTAGTGTCAAGGAGGGGGGTCCGGTGAACAAAAGATAAGATGTCAAGTTAAGAGTGAAGAGATTGAATCTAAGTAAATTTTCAATAGTCGGTCAATGGCCTTAATATCATCCTAGTTCATCAACCTGGTATCTGGTTAACCACTTAACATCTTGTAAAAAGGTAAGAGAGCTCTTTCGCTCTCTCTGTCTCTCTGTCTCTCTCTCTCTGTCTCTGTCTCTCTCTCTCTCTCTCTCTCTCTCTCTCTCTCTCTCTCTCTCTCTCTCTCTCAATCTCTTTTGAAACAGGCATATAGGAAATTTCTGTTGCCAGAATTATTCAAGGTCATATTGTGTTTTTATCTACTTGAGTCTAAATGGAGAAATTTGTATTGAAAAAAAAACAACAACAACAAAACTACAGTGAAATTTTCAAATATTTTGTGAGAAGTTTTCTTTATTTTGCTGCTGAACATAAGTGTTTGTTCATACAGAGATAATGATTTGGAAACTGAATTAATTGTACGCAGTTTCGTTATAGTCCATGCACTATTTGTTCTCTTGGAAAGAGGCAGAGAGAAAGAGAGGTAGAGAAAGGGGGATAGAGAGCGAGATAGAATCAGACAGAGATAGAGGGACAGAGAGAAGAAACAAAGACAGAGATAGAGAGAAACAGAAAGAAATAGAGAGATAGAAAGAGGTGCAGAAACAGAGAATGAGAGAAAGAGATCTAAAAAAATAAATGCTTTATTTGCAGATGGCGATCCATCAAATGCTTTAGAATTTCACATTTTCCATAGATATTGATTTTGTCTTTGACAACGATTCACTCGTTCGAAGACAGTATGTTTGCTCTTAGCGGAGAATTTTAGATTTAAAACTCTTCAGAAAAAATATATGATTCAAACTTAATCCCCGAAACCGTATTGATAGATCTAGCTTCTGGCTGATTAGTCTCGGTTACGTTAAAAATTAAAACCTTTGTTTCTTCAACTCTCGATAAAGTTTGCCAGTATCCTCAAAACAAAGCTTTCACTTACAACTTACAATTATGGCAAAATGATAACTCGGCTTTCCTTAATGATCTTTTAATTTTTCTCTTTTCGGTTAAACTTTAATCTTGTACAAATGTTTCTATCGTTAAAATTTTGGAAGTTGTCCAAATCTTTCTTTTATAATGATCACAAGTTTTGATAAAACAAAATCAAGAGCTGCAGCTACCCATGAAAAAAGGGAGAAAATATTCAATATGGTTTTGTCTAAAAGCTTGTATAGTCTGAGAGAATTTTTTTCCTTTAACATGCAAACATTTTATGTCAATTACAGACATCTGTTGCTTTCTTCGGAATTAATAAAATAATGAGATACTTTTGATTATACATTTAAAAATACTTTGTTTTAATAATATTATTATATTCATACACTTGCCATTTGTTTTCTTATTTCTCTTTTTTTACTCTCCGGTTCATAAATTCACCTCTAGTCTTTGATATCTCTCTCTTATATAAACATTTAGCTGACACGCATTAATCAATGCACTTTGTCAAAAGTTTTAACAATTTACTAATTACTAAAGCACAGGGTATCGAGTCATAAAGACATTTAGCTGACCAGCATTAATCAATGCACTTTGTTAAAAGTTTTAACAATTTACTAATTACTAAAGCACAGGGTATCGATTCATTCTCGGTCTACATCTTTTTTTTTCCTTTCGCAATGCTATGAACCCCTCAGTCTATACAACTTGTTGTACATCTGCCAGTTGTATTTGAGATATTGATCAATCTCTTGTCATCTATAAAGTTTCCCCGTGTTACACCTTTTTGCGTCTGTTAATCTCTCTATCCGAATGTCTTCCCACGGTCCCCTACAGAGACATCAAACAGGTTGTTGCGCCGGGATGGCTTTGCACAACCCTTACTCACACTGAGTCGCTCTTTCTCTCTATCTCTATCTCTCTATCTATCTATCTATCTATCTACCTATCTCTCTCACTCACTATCTCCTCTATCTTTCCCTCTCTCTCTCTATCTCTCTATCTACCTATCTCTCTCACTATCTCCTCTATCTCTCCCTCCCTCCTCTCTCTTTTATTCTCTCTCTCCCTCCCTCCTCTCTCTCATTCTCCCTCTGTCTCTCTCTCCTTTGACTTTCTCCCCCCCCTCCCCCCTCCTCTCTCTCTCTCTCTCTCTCTCTCTCTCTCTCTCCCCTCTCTTTCCGCTCGCTCTTCGTGAGCAACAGGAGTCCTAGCGCGCGATCGCGACGCCCCACAAACTAATCTAGATTATAGATGCTAGAGATAGAGGCGGGACGGGGTTCTGGCTATCACAGGCCCTCCTCGCTTTTCCTCGCTGTCTGAAACGGGATGGATACTATATGGGGAACCCCTCAGAAGATTTTCCACAGGTTTTCCGTCGATAGTCTTCCCCCCAGATAAAAAGCCGCGGGTTGCCTTCACAGGGAATAGAGTTATTTCCAGAGCACGGTGCTCACACTTTTCAAAAGGTGAAGCATCTTTAGATTGGCAAACTCTGAGGTAATGGCTGTGTGATTTATAGATCTAGCGCCCTTCAGCCGGGATTTGGATATATATGTTGTCAAGCCATCAACAGGTAAAAAACCCCAATATACCTGTCTGCGTTTGCGATGTGAGTTGAGTTGAGTCACCCATCTTTCTTGTCTACACCTTTTTTTGTTTGGAGGTGTTCGTTTTTCAGAAAAAAAAAGTAATAACGCGATGTATTTTACCTAAAAAATTTAAAGTGCTTTAAGAAAGTTTTTTTGCGCTCAAACTTTTTGTTTTTCAACTTTTTTAAAAGGCTGAATTTTTGTTACAGAGAGCAGCAGGGGTTAGCTGTTTTTTTTTTGTTTTGTTTTGGTTTGATTGGTTGTTTATTATATAACGAAACAAACAAAGAGAATGTCAAATAGATTAATCACTAAAAAAAATAATTCAAACCAGCTGAATGAGAGTTAGGGTTTAAGGTAAAAAGGAACAGATTTTACAAAAATATTTGCACATATCTTGAAAAAAAAAAACAAGTTAATTACGAACATAAATTATAAATTATTAAAAACATCTAAAAAGCGAAAACAAAATTTCTACATCCTTTAAAAAAGTCAGTCTTCTCTTTCATGGAACCACTAGAATTACATATGTTTTCAATGCATCACGCCTCTTTTAACTATGCATGTTTCATCACACGTCTTTCAGATAAATTAAAATTATAAAATTTTTTAATCTTTATACATGAATGAAAAGGCAGAACGTGCAAAAATCTTTTATGAGTTTTTTTCTGATTCCTGGACGACTTGTCTGTTTGAAAACACACACACACACCCAAAAGCCAAAAATCAAACGAATGCTTTGATGCTTTGGAGAATATGAAAAAAAAATATTACGAGAGCTCTGAATTTTTGTGGAAAAAAAAGTGCGCAAAATAAAATATAATATTACATAATATGTTTATTTAAAAAAAAATATGATGGAAAACACTCGCTAATTTTGTTAGGAAAAAAAAAAAGAAACCGCACATCTTTCTCTTCCAAACATTTGCGGCACTAGGGAAAACCTTTAGTCTATTACAACTTATGTTTCTTTCTAAGGATAAACACATAGTCCTATCAATAGTTGTTATAGAAACGGTTTCGGTGTCAGACTCATTATCGAGAGGTTTCAGGTTCGAGCCCCTGATGTACTCGCCTTGGCGTCAGTGTTATAGCATTGAAATATTTTTCTAAAATAATTGAAACTGTTCACTTCTCTCGCCGACAAGTTATGAAGACTTGCAACTGAAATTATCATCATATTATAACTTTTGTTTTATGGATTTCTACTCAGTAAATAGTTGTCATAAGTAAGCTATATTATATTTATATTTCTTGCAAGCGTTTTAAATAGTTTCTTAAAAAAGAAAATAATTAAAATTTGTATACTTTATCTTTCAACCATTCTCAAGCGGATAACATTTTTTTTTGTTAAACAGACGTTTCTGTAAATCCGATTGTCGTCCTTTGTATATTTAATTTGTGGGAATCAAATTATCACATATTATGGACTGTGCGTAGATCGTGTATTGGAAGCGTATGACACTTTCTGAAGGAAAAGGAAATTAAAACATAATTGATAAACCTACGAAGACTATCTCTCCCTGATCAGATTATTGGAGAAATTTAAAAGTTGAAGAGAATTTCGGCATAACCAAAACAAACTACTCCTTGCCTGTTAATGCACTGTTTATATTGACTCAGATTTCTCAACATTGTGATTAATTTAAAAAAAAATTAGCGCCGTTCCCATACTAGAGGGAACATTGAGCAAAACTTTGATCTGCACTTCTAATTGGATCTAATACTAAATTAAAACCATGCACTGACAATTCCGCTGAACTGATAAAAAAACCCCGCGACGTTTGGTTTTACAGCTGTGATAAATTTTATGCATGCAATTCGAATAAAAGTAGTTATCTAGTTTTGGAAAATCTAACTCTATTTCATAGATCTTTATAAACAGTCATTATCATCTTTGTTCAAATAAACGGGCAGCTACAAATTTTCGCAGGCCAGTGCGCCTTTAGAGATCTTTTTAGGGGGGATTCGGAGCCTTCTAATACCTTTAAAAGGATCTAATGTACTAGGAAAGGTCAGAATTAGTCGATTTTTCATAATACACATTACCCTTCTTTTTTTAAGGTAAAAAAGATAAGTAGTGAAAAGCCAAGCACTCCCTTTGTCGACCTACATAATGTAGACAATTTTATCCTTAAGGGTTGGGCTCTAACATTAAATTATTATTTTTGTCACTGATTTTCAAAACCGCTTCAGTATTATTTTATGTATGTTAGATGTAACGGTGTGGTCTAAAACTGAAAAGTGTTATTTTTATATGATCATCTTTATTTATCAAGATTTAAACAATCATTATTTTTTTAGTTCAATACTCAAAAGTCCCTAGTAGCTTTCATGCCATTTTTGTATATTACAAAATATTAATTATAATTTTTTCCTGAAAGTGAAAACAAAAGAAAACAATAAGAAAAAAATCTAAGAACTAATTTCTTCTTCAGACAAGATATAATTATGACAGTCATTTTGGTTGTTGATCTTCTATTTCGTTATAATTATGCTCGATCTCATACGTTTCTCCAACCCATCTGAATACCAAATGTAAAGTGATCATAAAATGCATAAAAATAGAGATTAATTGAATTATTAAATGTGTAAATTGTAGGTAACACTGATCCAGCATTGTCTCGTAATGTCAGCTTTTCTTCACCCTTAAACCCATCCTGTGCTAATCACATTAATAGATAACAACGATGACGCATTAGTTTATGCTTTTACTTCAAATCAAACAATTCAACTTAAAATAACGAAAGGAATACCAAAGGATAATGAGGCAGTTTCATTATTTTAATGTACTTCAGTTCTTTTAAGACCTGTAAGAACTATAAGTTCATTTTGTACAAATCGAAATCTTTTTATAGATCCTTTTACAAATTAACTACTATGTAGATTTTAATGAGGCTAATTATTATGTAGAATCCAAATCTATTTATAGGCCTTTTCCAAAGTTCATTATCATATAGGTTTAAATAAATGCGCAGCTTTGAATTCCCGATAGGCAGTGCACCATGACGCACTTTTTGCTGCTGGAATCGCAATTCTTCTTATAAAAAATCTGAAAAAAAGATTTGGAAAATACAGAATTAGTCGCTTTCCCCTATAAATGCGCAGCTATAAATTCTGGCAAAATAGAGCACCTTTAGACACTTTTTGCGGGAGCTCATAACCTTCTCAAAAACATTTAAAAAGATCTTGAAACAGTCTTTCAAAATGCAATATTTGCCATTTTTTTAAAATTTTTTTCCCCGAATCGAAAATCCTACATCATCGAAATCCCAACAGGTACACAGCTTAGATACGAGCACCAACCGCACCGGATCACCTAATCCGTAACACCGCACACAACGTGGCAGGCACCAGATCCACTGAACCCTTGTTAATTTGTTTTCCGTTCATTTCACCCTCGCGATCTAGGCGTTGATGCTGTACCAGTTGAGCTGACACCTCAGGTTTGAGAGAGCGAGAGCGGTCGAGTAAAAATAACTTTTTGTACCGAGTGAATGTGAGTAAAACGGTAAAACAAAAATATAGGGTTCTTCGGGAGTAGTTGGAAGTTAAAAAAAAAAAAAAAAGAAAAAGAGTCTAACTGGAAAGCTTAGCATTGTTTTGTAATGTTAGTTTGTCTTCACATCCAAGCGTGTCTTGAGCTAAAGGCATAAAAAATAACAATCATGAAGGATCAATTTGTTTGCACTTTTACATTAGCCTTCAAATAAAATAAATCAAGTTAAAATAACGAAGTGCGTATAAAAGGATAAAGAGGCAGTTTCTCCCTCACGATATCATCGCTGATGCTTTACCAGTTCAGCTGACAACTCAGTTTGAGTGAGCATGAGGGGTCCAGTAAAAATAGCTTATTGTGCCGAGGTAATGTAAGTAAAATAGTCAAACAAAAATATACGGTTTTTCGGGAGTAGTTGGAATATAACAAAAAACAAAAAAAAAAAAAAATAAAATAAATAAAGAACAGAGCTGAGATCATGGGAAATAAAGCTTATATTTCATGCAAGTTATACAAAGACAGAACCTAATTAGTCGTATATGGTTTATTAGTCATTAAGTCTCTAGATATTCATGTCTTTCACTGAAAACGACAAAACCTCGAAACGAATAGCTCTAGCACAAAATTTTAAGTCGAGACATTCAAATTACTTTTGAATAGCATACGATATAGAGATAACCCAACTCTTTAGTTTACAGAGAAAATGGAACATAATTATCTTCTTATGGATTTGATAGCAAGATTGCTTTGTCCTCAGTACAAAGCTAAAAGACGAAGAGGCCCTCGACCTATCTCTGTCTGTCTGTCTGTCTCTTTGTCCGTCTCTCTGTCTGTCTGTCTGCCTGACTGTCTGTCTGTCTGTCTATCTCTGTCTCTGTCTCTGTCTCTGTCTCTGTCTCTCTCTCCTTCTTTTTGTCTCAGTTTTTCATGCTACTTCGCTATCTTTCTCTCTTCCTCTCCTCTCTCTGTTTTTTCCGCTCTTGCACACCCTCTTCCTCCCTCAGTTTTCCGCCCTATTTCGCGGTCTCGATATTCAATCAGCCCTCCAGTTTTCCCCCCTCAATATCAATCATTTTCTCTCTCGCTTCTCTCACTCTGTTTCCTTTTCAGTCTATAAATCTTCCAGATTTTCTCGGTGCTGCTTTTTCTCCGGTTTGCCTATTTTGTCTCACCGTTGGATAATTATACTCTCTCATCCTCTTTCAAAAGGCTTTTTCTCCATCTATATATCTTTCTTACTCACTTGCTTTCTCTCTCTCTCTCTCTCTCTCTCTTTCCCGTTACTCGTTATTTTTTTCAACTACTTTCTCTGTCTCCCACTCAGTGTCCCTGTCGATATTTCATGCATGATTGTTTTTCCTTCAACAATCATGTATTTTTCTCTTCCATTTGTTTAATCGATTTGGTTGTAGGACACCATTGGTTACCGTTATTTTTTTTTCTAAATTTTTTGGTAAATAACTGAAAGCTACCCAGATTGATGGCCAAATTGGTATATATGTAGACAGATAGATTGATAAAAAGTTTTATTGATAAATAGGTAAATAAAAACCCAGACTAAATAGATAGATATTTGAGAGATGGATAAATATGGATGGGTGTTTTTTAAAAAAATTATAGAGAAAGAAACAAAATGGAGACTTGTAAGAGAGAGAGAAAGAAAGAGCTAGGGAGAGAGATCCAGAGAGAGAGAGAGAGAGAGAGAGAGAGAGAGAGAGAGAGAGAGAGAGAGAGAGAGAGAGAGAGAGAGAGAGAGAGAGAGAGAGAGAGAAACAACTTAATAAGGGTAATTGTTTGTTAATAAAGATCGGAAAGTTTTGAAAGTCTCAGCATTGACAATGTTACATTGGGTTTATTGTACTTTCAATTAAAAAACAACAACCAAAAAAACCCATTTGTTTGGTCACAACTTATTTTGACTGATAGCTTCAAAACTCTTTGGTCATCTAACTAAAAGTTGACAATATTTCTTTTTTCCCCCCCAATCTACTCTCTGAAAACCACAAGAACGCCACAAGGCACACAATCAATAGAGACCAGCTATTTACGCACCATCGCCTCAAGGCAGTTGACGCTATGCGGGAATAAGCGTTTCCGCGCTGCTTTGCTGCTTTCTCATTCGAGAGAACCAATTTGCCTAAATTGGATTTCCGACTAGGGCGAGAGCGAATTTTCTTTTCTTTCTCATTGCCTTGTTAATTTCTATTTGATATTTTGTTTTTTCCTCCATGTGGGTTCCTAAGAAGCCAGAGTGAGGCACTGTTATGCGTAGAAAAGCTCACGGGGGAGAAAATATCACGCCCGAAATTCGGTCAGGTGAAGTTGCGCCCGATGGGTAACAAATGGCAATATGATTTGATTTGAAGTAACGAAGGGTTCAGAGATTTATAACATCTAATATTACTTTTATAGCAAAATTAGTTCAATTTTAACGTAACTCAATCTTTTCAATGACTTTTTTTCCACACGTGGATAGTATTCTAAATCGTCTTTTAACGTTGTTTCTACCCAACGCACGTACATTTTTTATCCTTTTATTGGACACTCCTTCTTCGATGTTTTCTTTACAGGCGGTTGTGGAAATATAGCAGACTTTCATAAATTAATGTAGAGATTGATTTAAAACAAGTACCTGATCGAAAGAGTTCGTACAAAGACACTTATCGATACTAGATGTGACTTGAGTGCCCATGAAATGAAGACACTAATATCAGTATATTTGTCAGCTATAATAAATCACGAGGTAATAAATTACCTGGATTTTTTTTAATGTGGATGATACAAACGTCTAGTAAATTTAATTGACCGTACACTATTATTATTATTATTATTATCATTATTATTATTATTATTATTATTATTATTATTATTATTATTATTATTATTATTATTATTATTATTATTATTATTATTATTATTATTATTATTATTATTATTATTATTATTATTATTATTATTATTATTATTATTAGTAGTAGTAGTAGTAGTAGTAGTAGTAGTAGTAGTAGTAGTAGTAGTAGTAGTAGTAGTAGTAGTAGTAGTAGTAGTAGTAGTAGTAGTAGTAGTAGTAGCAGCAGCAGCAGCAGCAGTAGTAGTAGTAGTAGTAGTAGTAGTAGTAGTAGTAGTAGTAGTAGTAGTAGTAGTAGTAGTAGCAGTGGTGGTGGTAGTAATAATAGTCATATTAGCAATAGTAATAGCTGTAGTAGTAGTAGTAGTAGTAGTAGTAGTAGTAGTAGTAGTAGTAGTAGTAGTAGTAGTAGTAGTAGTAGTAGTAGTTGTAACAGTAGTAAAATGAAGAGTAATGTATTAAAAGCGAGGACTGTAATCCATAATTATAGTAACAAATTATGATTATTGCGATCTTTCGTCTTTAAATCTTCGAAGTTCATGGACATGACGGGTAAGCAAAGCTATAATACACTAGACTTCTTAATAAAATACACTACTGTGGCGTACTAGAGTCATCTCTCTCTCTCTCTCTCTCTCTCTCTCTCTCTCTCTATATATATATATATATATATATATATATATATATATATATATATATATATATATATCGTGTAAATAATATTCTCTATCACATTAGTGACGTTTTCCTTGTTCATTTGCATTGCAAAGTATCACATGTTGGAAACTGCATTTTTTTCAGGATATACAATCATTTTGCTCGAGTGCACCAGCCGCTATTAAGGTTGTCACTAGATTCATTGTGAGGTACCTAATGTAAAAGTTAACTTTTTAAAAGGGCTGGATAAAGAGCTGATCAGATCGCACGTAGGCTTTACAGAGATATTAAATTTTTAATTCAACGCTTCATTTAATGAAATAAAATTATCTCGCCAGAATAAATTACGGATAAAACTCAACGTCCCTCATATAACAACTCTTTCTAACCCCGATGATATTAACAGAGTTGTAGGATTGTTCATTAATTCGAGAATTCATTAAATAGTTTAACAATACTATCAGATAGATCTAATGAAAAAAGAATGAAATGCGTTCGTGCGTTTTCCAATTTTCTTTAAAGTACATCGTTGGATTTTCCAAAATAGATTTCACTGATAGTGCTGTGCAAATAATTATACTGAGCAAAATAACAATGGACTTGCACTTGGCCTCGATTTTTAAAAAAAGTTATGACGACCTGTCTGGAACGAAAAAGTTGCCACGGAATCTGCGTTGAAACTGCTAATGAAAAAATCCTAGCTGTGTTATGTTTTGAAGTGGAAATAACTATTAGCAAATCGATGTTCAGAAGAAACTATTTGTCGGATATGTCAGTTGCTAATTATGTTGTCTCTGTTGGTTTTCCATATCCAAAATGGCAAAGCTGTGATCAAGATGGCAACATGTTACGTTTAATTATAATTTCCAACTTTCTTTTATTCTTCACACCACAGAAGATCATTAAACATAATGAGGTTGCGCAATAAATCCCTAAACAATACAGCGGCACCATCTTATTTTCCTTACGTTCGGTTATTTTAATACTTTTCCGCCATATGACTCTCTTATTTAGTTTACTTCTTAACTTTTTAAATCTAAAATTTTTTAAGAATGACGACCTGTACACGTAAAAAATGAAAGTTATTAAACCTTTTCTCTACATCTGTTGAAGGCAACGAAACTAGATAATGACAAAAGAACTCTTCAATCTTGGTCTGCAGACCGCCGCATCTCGAATGCCAATTACCAAGATGAAATTCTGGATCGATTTCTTGGTGCTTCAGTCCGTCTCATCCGCCACAGAGAGAAAACTCGCCCCGTCTTTCACTCTATTATTTCAGTTTCGGTGAAGAAAATAAAAAAAAATCATTAAACAACTTTAGCTTTTCAAAAGTTAAGAGAGAGAGAGAGAACGAGAGAGAGAGAGAGAGAGAGAGAGAGAGAGAGAGAGAGAGAGAGAGAGAGAGAGAGAGAGAGAGAGAGAGAGAGAGAGAGAACGAAAGAGCTCACTTACCTTTATACAAGATATTAAGTGATTAAACAGATACTAAGTTGATGAACTAGGATGATATTAAGGCCATTGACTGACTGCTGAAAATTTATTTTAGATTGAATCTCTTTATTCTAAAATAGACTAGTGAGTGTGTGAGAGAGAGAGAGAAAGAGAGAGAGAGAGAGAGAGAGAGAGAGAGAGAGAGAGAGAGAGAGAGAGAGAGAGAGAGAGAGAGAGAGAGAGAGAGAGAGAGAGAGAGAGAGAGAGAGAGAGAGAGAGAGAGAGAGAGAGAGAGAGAGAGAGAGAGAGAGAGATTGACCATTTCGGTTGATAATGAAAATTGAAATAAATGAAAATTTTCTAGCATAAACGAGTTTAACTTGTAAAACCAATGAAGCATTCATTGGTGAATGGTTATGGCAAACGTTTTATAAGGGTTTAGAGAAAATAATGGTTTTCGACGGAGTGGTTAGATGACGGATGTAAAAGAATTTTAAAATATAATTATATGTTGAAAAAATCCTAACCGCAACGACATACACTATAATATTTGAAAACTTGAAATCTGATTGAAATAGAGGCAAAAGGAGAGG
The DNA here is from genome assembly GCA_033675545.1 of Elysia crispata. Taxonomy (NCBI): domain Eukaryota; kingdom Metazoa; phylum Mollusca; class Gastropoda; family Plakobranchidae; genus Elysia; species Elysia crispata. The sequence goes on from JAWDGP010001382.1 coordinate 603,645, forward strand.
TGATTATGCTCAGCGGGAAGCATACTTTGAGTTTGACAAATTGAAGAAGAAAAATTTATTAGAAGAAAAGGTAAATTCATGAAAAAAGAGAGACTACATCTATTAAATGCGCACATTAATAAAATGCAATAGTCAAACATTACTCGGGGTTTAATTTTTTTTAATTACTGTTGAAATTTCCCTAATATCCTCTGAACCAAACGTGATGCCTTTCCACGACGAAAGTAAATTAGCAATTGAGTTTAGCACTCCCGCGTGCGCATTTCACAATAGATTACAACCAAAGACCTCAAATCTGATTCTTTTCATTATGCCAATTTCAATTTTCTGCGAAATTTTTTAAAGGATCAGCATCGGTTTAAGTTTATTTGCAATTTGCTTTGAGATCCAGAATCTCGATCTCGATCTAACTTTGAGTACTAGGTACAGCTTTTCACCGCCATAATGGCGAAGTATCTAGTTAGCGGCAGGTGTGCAGAAAATGAGACGGAAAAAATTATTTTTATTACTTGAAGTTAAGACGTTGGTTAAGTTAGCATTCATGGGCAGCAATTAAGGAACGAGAAATAACCTCTCGTCAATGTTGAATGTTAAATTCTTATGCTTGAAAGAAGTTTTAATGAACGAGATTTTTTTTATTAACATATTTCAACATTTTTTTAAATGATAACGATACGTATGCAGCAATTTCTCACTATTTTTATTGTCCTGTCCCACATGAGCTCCAGCATTGAGCAAATACCGCTTTCCACTCGAAGCGTTGGATATTGTCTCGTTAAACTTTTCATAATGTTGTTTTAGAATAATTGCAAATATCTTTGCATGCAAGGTCTTTGTGTTCAACTCAGTAAATATTTCTATACACGCAACACAACTTTTAATCCTCTCTAATTCCTCCAAAGTAAAGTTCACATTTGGTTGTGTTCGCGAAAAATTCTGCATTAAATTAATGAGAAGTAAATGCTTCAACCACAACTCGAGGGATAAAATTATTTTTAATAGAATTCTTGTCAATAATCAATGCCTTCGCGTGTCTATTAGTTTTTGCTCTATTCTCTTGTTTCCTTTCCACAGAACGAGATTTATAAAAACAATATAAAGGTTAAATATTTTGCAAAAAAGTCAGATTTTATAAATTTTCTAGATCGTCTAACGCAAGTTATAAAAATTAAATCCTCAGATTTAAGTTATCATTAGCGTAGACTAGTGAGATACATAAAAGCCACGATGACGCATATCTTAACTTTTGTTAAAATAATATACTCCTTCGTTCTCAGCGGGAAAACTTCTCAGTTTATTGAAGCGCACACAACAATCGCTATCCAATACATATCTAAACTTGAAGCTGGCAATGACTCTGTAATTAGTGCACTTGATTTGGTCTTGGCAAAAGCGATGAAAGGCGTATAGAACAGAGGGTTCGATCCCCATCAATATCATGTTTCCTTTGTTTGTGTTTTTACATTTTTCGTTGCTTTTTTTTTTGGTCTCCATTTAGATCTAGGTATGTGATTACTTCTGTTACTCTGTTTCTTAAAGTAGAAATCACTCAACTTGTATTTCGAATTCTTTAGGTATAGCTCATTCTGGAACAGCAGCTTTTATCGTTGTTTTACTGCCTTTTCTGTTATAAAATAGGTAGATATGTGAACAGAATGGCTCTCAGTGTTGTGCGCCGAATGGTTAGTAAAAGAGAGATTGTTCAGCTCTTTATAAAAACAGCTTGTTTTATAACAATAACCATTAGGTTCCGATAGTGCAATATCGGAACAAACGACGACCCAATTTCTTTTTTTTTTTTTTAATTGGAAATATCAGTGGCGAAACTATCAAAAGAACTGGCCCAAAAGCTTAGGAATATTTAAAATGTTGTGCAAATTTAATTTTGTAAATCAAATAACATACTGACCCTCATGATCCTCTATGAATTTATATGCAACTGGTTTCCTAAAAATTAACAAAACCAAAAAAAAAATGAATAAATAAAAAAATAAAAAATTACATAAAGTCTTAATTTACCGGATGAAAACAGACACATTTTAGCCGCTTTCTTTGCCATTTTTGAAGCCAAAAATAGCAGAAGTAAAATAAACCCAACAACATTGCCCTAGCGGTAGACTCTAAGGGATTGTCAGTAAACCCGGATGTAACACCAGCCGATTCTGTCGAGTAGATCTAGTTTTATGAAAGATCTATCCAACCTCCTGGTGGTGAGCGAGAGGTGGATAATCCCTCGTTTCTTTGAGGCTCGCAGAGGTTTATAGGGAAAAACCCGCTTCATGTTGTGAGAGGGAAAAGATCTTGACTTCACGAAGTGTTTCGCCTTTAATCTTCTTCAAATACACGTTTGGTTTTTTTTTTCTTCTTCTGGAGAAGACCTTCTCAACTTAATAATGTACTGTGTGACTCTTATCACAAAAATAGCAAACTATCAACAAAGGTATTCTAGTCTTTGAAGTAAATATTATTCTGTATTAAAATCAAGCTCACCGTAAGGTTTGATTCGGCCGCAGTTTGCAGCTTTGCAATATAAAGAAGGATTTACAAGAATTATTTCATAAAGGGATGGATAGCAAAATATCAAACGTGCGTGTGGATTGATATTGAAAAAAAAAAAATCTTCTCCTTACACCTAAAAGGTGGTAGTTTTTAATATTGAGTATTGATTCATACAATTTTTCGTAGGATTTCAACGGCACTTAAGGTAAAGAAAAAAATCTTTACTCAGTAAAAAATGCTTTTTGAATATTTGATTTTTACATGACTCGTCCAAAAGAAGATAGAGAATAAGAAAGTTACGCTAAAAATCTGAAAATGGGCAAAAAAAAAAAATAAAATAAAAAAAACAATTGAACAATTATCATTTGAGAAGGCAAAGTAACTTCATTTTTTTTAATAGAGAAAAGGCGTTAGTTAGTTCATTCAGTCGACAAAATCAGGATGTAAGTAGGACGTCAAAATTAACAAAGGAAACGTTTTATTTACAAGCATTTTGTCACGCTTACACCAGGTTCAACCAAATTGAGGGTTTTGAAAACATATGTGTGGTCTATACTTTTATATGGATGCGAAACTTGGACAATAACTGCAGAAACCAAGAAAAATTTAGAGGCAGCGGAAATGTGGTTCTACAGGAGAATGGTAAGAATATCATGGAAAGAAAAGAGGACAAATGAATCTATATTAGAAGAAACGAACCAAGAGAGATCCCTCATAAACACAATAAGGAAAAGGCAACTGAAATTTTTAGGACACATATGTCGCCATAAGGGACTGAAATTTTTATCTCTTACAGGCAAGATAGAAGGTACAAGAAGCAGAGGTAGACAAAGGATTACATTTCTTGATAGCTTGAGCTCTTTTGTGACAGGAAACAACAAAGACAACATAGCCTTACTGCGGATGACGGAAGATAGGGACAGGTGGAGAATCATGATCGCCGATGTCTGTTCCAGACAGGGCATTTGAGAGAGAGACACCAGGTTCAGCATAATTATACTTGGGCTTCTTTTTAGGCACCCTTTGAAGTAAATTGAGGTGCGATTATTGTTTGAAAACGCTAAAAACCATGAATGAAAAACAAAGTCTTGAAACTTTAAACGTTTTATTTTATTCTGATTCTCTTAAAGTACAATTTTGTTTAGGAGGAATTTTTTTTGCTAAGCAGAATCGATAGTGTAAATTATATCCCCCTCTCTAATGTACCCACTATATTATTATAAGAAAGGGATATCTAATTTTACTCTATTTTATAAAATTTGATTTATAAGTCCTTGCAAAGGACTCAAATTCTATAAAGACAAACTATTTTTACTTAATTTCAATAAATTATAATCCATAATAAATTTTCTTTTAACTATGTCACCAAACATGTATATATATATATATAAATATATATATATATATATATATATATATATATATATATATATATATATATACATATATATATATATATGATTTATCTGACAAAATAAAAACCCAACAATATTTTAGATTTTTAATTTTTATTCTAATGAATTCCCCCCTTCTACATACTACAAAACAAAACAATAATCTTAATAAACTAAATAAACATCTCTATAAAGCAAAATTATAAATTAAATCTATGCTATTAATTCTTATATAAATTCTATCTTATCAATTACATTTTTCTTTTTCTTTCCTTGTATTCCACGTCTTGCTTCCAACTACCAGATCTTTGTTCACACACCAGTTCTTGTTCGTTCACACACACCAATCCTTGTTTGTAAACACACACCAGTTCTTGTTGTAATAGTCCCTTTTCTTGACTTGTCTTTCTTTACACAAAATTATCTTTTTCAGAATATAATGTATTTTTTTTTTTAACTCAGTTTATGAGACCGTTTTCTTTAGGATCTCTCAGAATAAGTATAATTTATTTCTTGCTTGTCACTTAGGACACAATTTCTTTCTTTTCTTTTATTGACGAAGCAACAAACTGCCCTTTCACTTTTGCCAATAATAATTTCATATGTTGAAACCTAGGAGATTTGATAATTTTATTTTTGTTAATTTTTGTTTCTTTTTAGTTTCTTCTGTTCGGGGCTAAATTTTTATTACAATTTTTCCTGCAACAGAATAGAAAAATAGTTTTTTTTTTAATTTAACATCAGCTATTCAATCATTAATTCATATCAACAAAATCAACAATATCATGATTTACTAGACATCATTTAACAAAACTTCTGAAAGTAAATTAACTATTTCTTTAAATCTCTAAATCCTTTTATTATTTTACAATTTACGTTAATATTAATTAAAATCAAAATCTTGATCCAGATCTTATAATTTCTCACCTCTCCCGATTTTATGTCTACAGATGTACAATCTCCCGTCTTTCTTCTCGATCAATGTAATGTAAAGTAAAAGAGGATGACCCTTAGATTTCACTGACTTATATAGGTCTAAGGCTAAGGCTAAGGCTAAGGCACATACATTCTCGCTCTTCATTCCCCCACTGCTTATGAACTTCACTCACAGATAGCATTACTTAAGGTATCGAAGCATTTTCTATGATCTTTATATATAGGGAAAATATCGATATTTTAAAACATAAAAAAAACCAACTACATCACGGAGTATATTTGCGTTTAATCATCCTACCCTGCGTGAAAATTTAATGACCCTCGTAGACCGCTGCCCGAAGTAAATGACAATTTGTTAATGAATGGCTGATTACTGATTTGTTAAGTGGAGGCAGCTTTTGTTGAGAGATACGTTTTAAGATTGATGGTTTCTTTTTCTTTTTCTCTTTCAAAGTATATCTTCAGCTTTTCCATCTCTTTCTCCGTAACAAAGCGTCAACGCTATCCTTGACTTTTTACTTTGCTGCATTGGCAAAACGTATTTTTACAACCGAATTAAGTCAATGTTTTCACAAAGTGCAAGTTTTCAGACTAATTTGATTATTACGTTGCTGTTTGTCTGCTTGTTTTTTCTCTTTTTCGGCTTGTTTTCTCTCTCTCTCTCTCTCTCTCTCTCTCTATTTCTCTCCCTCTACCACTATGTGTGTGTCCCTCTTTCTTTTGAGTGTTCCTTTTTATCTTTATAGGTTTTCCTCGTCTGAAGTCCGCAATAACTTTCCTTTTGATGTCCTGATACAAAGACAAAAATATGTGTATCCAATTTTAGGGCTTGACTATACCATATCAATGTTAATTTCTCCTCCTCTGTGCATTCTCTCCATATCTCTTTCACTTCTTTCTTTTCATATTTTTCTTTGCTCTCCATCAACATCCATACAGCTTCCTATGTGTGTGTGTGTTTGTCTCTCTCTCCCCCTTTTCTCACCATCTCTTTTCTTCGTTATCTCTCTTTCAGTTCCCCCAGTCCCTTATCTATATCATGCTTTAATATGTATTATATTTCTTCGAAAATAAATTAAAGCAACACATAGCACAATTAATCTTTGAGCATTTATGCTGTTCAATGTCCTTTCTCCAAATATCTTTCTCTAACTTACTTTTTTCTACAGTGCATTTCTTTTCTTTCTATATGTTTCTCTCTCTTATCAGATCTATGAGTATCTAGGAAACCGAAGCAAAAATGTTCGTATGAATGAAGAAAAAATATTTATCAATCAGTTAAAAAAAAAGGAGATACCGAATGAGAGACAGAGCAAGTCAGAGATAGAGACAGAAGTGAAACATAGAAAGAGAAAGAAAGAGAGACAATGAGAATCACAAAGAAAAAGAATGAAACAGAGCTAGAGAGGCAAAGAGGTCGGCAGACAATAATACAAAACAAAATAGATTTAAGGAATGAGTTAAAGAAAATTATAATGAGAGAGAGAGAGAGAAAGGAAGAAAGAGAGAGAGAGGGAGAGAGATAGATAGATAGATAGATAGATAGATAGAGAGAGAGAGAGAAAGAGAGAGAGAGAGAGAGAGAGAGAGAGAGAGAGAGAGAGAGAGAGAGAGAGAGAGAGAGAGAGAGAGGAGAGGAGAGAAAAACAGGAATTTTTTAGTGAAAAAATTCATTAACATTTAGAAAATTTTACTAGCCAATATTATCCGAATCCGAAAATTACTCAAAGTATTGTGCGTACTCATGTTCAATATCATTCCATGGCATTAATAAGTGTGTGGCCTCGATTAACTCAAACCACTCAGAATGAACGCAAATTTCGACTTAACATGTTAAAGTAAAGAGCAGCAAGATAAGCCCATGCGGAAATTGAAAGAAAACACACACAAAACCAAGGTTTCAAAAGCCTCAAAATAATAAAGCTCCCTTTATTATTGTAGTTGATCTGATGAGCAGAAAAGTTGATAATATTACACCTGTCCTTTTTCTTCAAAATCTTGAAATGAAAACATAGGCTAGATAATTAATCAGATTTTAGTTTTCTTTAGCTAAAGAGCGATAGAGTGGTAGCCGTTTAAGGCCGGGACTAGAAGCAGAGGAAGATTGTACCAGCTTATTTTTTATACTCTGAGACGATGTCTAAAAGGATGACACCGAAACTCATAAGGGCTAATTAGGCGTACTCCACTCCAACTCTAGATGGACCAGGCCAAGTTGCGACCCTCCTACCTCAGTACTTGTTAGGGGTGTATCTGCAGATTAGAATATCAGCCATTCTCTTAAGCAGGGTAAATTGCACCGTTATGACCAATTTGAACACAATAATGGGCGGCTTTGATGGATGATGAGATCCTAATAAAGTTAAAGAATTTGCGATATTGCAGGGGTTGACCTCAAAGGAATACTTTAACAAAAACGTAATCATCTTATGAATGTCAATACTTTGGACTATAACAGAAATATTCCCAAAAAACCCTATCGTATTTCTGTCTCTTTCGGTAAATAATTGGATGAGCTAAGAAAAGAAACTTGATTTAACTTCCTTTGAGCCTGTAACTTGCAATAATAAACATTTCGATGCGAAAAAAATATTATTAGTTTTTGTATGTAAACACGACGATGCATTATCAATGGAAAGGAAAAAATAAGCCATAAAGTCCTTAGTAATAACAGCTGCATAAATCAAATACAATCTCTCCTACCTTAGTTCTTCATTAAAAAAAATACAAAGATTTAGAGACTTCGACGGAACAAATTAAATACTCCAATATTTATATATATTTTTTATGTGTGAAAGTTTTAGCCAATTTCTTAATTTTTTTCTTAAATTAACATTTAACCCTAGTTTGCACTCTTCGGTTAGAGTTAACACTTGATTTCTCTTTTTCATCAACAAAAGTACAGAATTTATTTACTTTAATTCTTTTTAATCTTTGTCAAATTTGTTCACCTGATTTGTCACTGTAGACATATTAGCCAAATCACGAGTGCTAGGAGGATTAGAGGATTTTGTTGAAAATAATTAGAATGTCGTGTTCACACTCCGTACATTATCTTCAACCAGACCAACATCAAGAGCTTCTTCGTAAGTTGCAATTTAGATTTGGGATTTATTTTCTCTCTCTCTCTCTCTCTCTCTCTCTCTCTCTCTCTCTCTCTCTCTCTCTCTCTCTCTCTCTCTCTGTCTGTCTGTCTGTCTGTCTGTCTGTCTGTCTCTCTCTCTCTCTCTCTCTCTCTCTCTCTCTCTCTCTCTCTCTCTCTCTCTCTCTCTCTCTTCATTAAAGGGATTGGGTTAATGCTTTCATTAGATCCAAATCCTCTTGGTACTTAAGTTTATATCCTACCTTCACTTAACATTGACTATAATTGTGCTACGGTAGGTCAAATTAAAAAAAAAAAAGCAAAAAACAAAACAAAAAAAAAAAAAACAAAACCTAAAAAAAAAAACCATCATTCAAGCAACCCAGTGGTGCGCAGTAAATCTCACAAACGAACCTGTTACAGTGTAAGTATATTTATCCACTCGAACGGTTTTATATTCACTCACCCTTATCGAAAATTTATAAAAAGTCCGCGAAATGAAGGATTACGGAATCAACGCCTTATCTAAGAGATATTGATAGACTGTGACAGCTTTAAAGTTTCATTTAAAAAAGATTATGAACGGTGGCCGCCAATAGTACTGTTGACTTTCTCTTAAAAACTTTGGGATCGTTCTCTTTCGCTTCTAGTTTTGACTCACAGAGATGGGGAATGAGCCATTAATTACGATCAAGGGCAGCGAAAAGAGTTACTGACTTGTGTTTTTGCAAGTTTTTCCTTTGCAGAAAGCACCAGCCAGGATTAGTAGAGCTCGAAATCGATTTTTTTTCCCATGACATGAATGTGTTTTTGTGGGAGGAAAAGAAGTTATTGATAAAGATCAAGTATATAATACTAAATAGTCTCAGGAAGTAAAAGATAGCATTGCTGAAGAAACATAGAAGGTTTTAAAACCGATAGCTCAGCCCATTACATAGTGACGAGAAATTCAAACATGTTTTTTTTTCATACCTTCTTTATTACAATTTCGATTTTTAAAAAAATTTAACGTCATATGAAGCAATACTGAAAATATATTGAAATGATTTTTTTTTGGGCTGTAATAAACCACCTTTACATTTTTATAGCAATACTGAAATTGTATTTGAATGATTTTTTAGAGTTGTAGTAAATCACCTTTACATTTTTATAGCAATCCTGAAATTGGAATGATTTTTTAGGGTTATAATAAATCACCTTTATATTTTTTATAGCTATACTCAAATTTCATTGGAATGATTTTTAGGGCTGTAATAAATCATTTATACAATTTCGTTTTTTTAAAGTGATAATAAAACTTCGAATCTTTTAATACTATCTCCGCAAAATATAACAGCTTCTTTTATTTTTATACGACATAATTGTATCTACAGTACAGACGCTCAAGTTGTTTGGATGCTTTTGTTCACGAAACCTAACCGAGGAGATCTGGCGCCTTCTTTAAGACCCCGAAGCGTGTTGAGAGCGTGTCCATACCCCTTGGTAATATCCGGAGTCTGGGAAGATGAGGGGCCAGTTATCTTATCCCAGACATCTAGAGATAAGTCGGCGGCTCCCTAGTCCGTAATGGAAGGCTTCATTGGGTTTTTGGGCTTCTCGAAAGCCTACAAGATTGGCTTCTTGGCTTCTTTAAAGCCCATAAGTTGGAGTAAATCGGGATTCCTTGCTGCAGATATATAATCATAGTCTTGGTTAGTCCAATGTGTTGATATAAAAGCACGCGTAATGGGGTACTGCGTGAAAATCCCTAATAAAATGTCAGTCCACAGCTTGTCAACTTAGAATAGATAGTATGAAAAAAGTAAAAACGGGAAATCTCTTTATTTTCTATGAAGCATTAAAGGATTAGTTAGAATATGGCAGATGTACCAATAGGAAACTTCTTTATTTTCAAGTTTTATTCAACTGTATATTTTAATATACTTCACTCAATCTCACCTTGTAAGGACGTGACAAAACTACGTTAAGAAATATTTCAAAATAATCCGTTTCTATTAATTAAATTGTTTAACTTTTGTATTTTACTGCACGACTATAACATTTTGTAGTTTTTTCAACTTCGGAATGAACATTTCTCACATATAAATTCACATTAAGTTGATATAAATAAGTTGATATAAATCGTTTCCAAACTTTACGGACAGAAAGAAGTTGAAGAACAAGCAAAATAAACCGTATCAGTTCTCTTTGATAGCTCAAAATCAAGATCTGGCCGATCCATTCAACCCAAATTATTATCCTCAAATACCAGGCAATGACATAAGGTGCCAAGTTAATTGTACATACCCGTCAAATGTATCTTAAGTAATGCTACTTTGGCTTTATTTAAATAATCGCAGCCGCAAATTCTTTTATTTTCCAACTTATCTTGGCTTTGAGAATGGAACGGCTCAGAGACATACTGAGCCATCTATCAGCACGAGTGGTGAAACAATGAAAGGTGAAGATGAATGAAAACTAACTTTTTTTAAACCTCAACTCTTCATGTTTTAAGCTGCAACTACACGTGTTTTACTACAATAAATACGCATTGAGCAGAAAGGAAGTCTAAAAACTCAATTTTCTTAGAATGACTTTTTTAATTCTAAGAAAAATCATTATTGCCTCTACCAGCTCGGTTAAAAAAGTAAGGTAGATGCAACACAGCTACTCTGAAGGTCAAAAAAGTTCTAAAAAAAAATTAAAAAATAATAAAGAGACGGTGTCTGTGGTAAGAAAAAAAAAGGACAGCAATAACCATAACTAGTTTCTGTCTTCGAAGTTGTCCAATTCAATTACTTTTGGCGTCGGTGTCGAAAATTGGTTTTGCTACGCCGGGAAAACAGATCGGTTTGGGACGAGTTCAGGGACAATAAAAAGAAAAGAAAAATTGGTTAAGGAAATGGTGTTCATTTCAGTGGGGTTTAAATATTTTCGTTCGTGTACCCAAACATCCTACTAATTTTTTTTTCTTAAAGCGTCTTCGAAAATCAAAGTTTTGGGTATAAAACTAAGAAAGTACGTGATTTATAAGCCAAAATATTATTTTCAAAGCTTCTTTTTGCGGAACACGCTCTTTCAATATTCATATCCTCTATCATACATATGGCACAAACTTTTTTTTTTGGGGGGGGGGGAAGGGGGGGGGGTGGGGGAGAGGGAGTGTGGGGGGGGGGAAGACACAAAACATACATACATATATATATATATATATATATATATATATATATATATATATATATAGAGAGAGAGAGAGAGAGAGAGAGAGAGAGAGAGAGAGAGAGAGAGAGAGAGAGAGAGAGAGAGAGAGAGAGAGAGAGAGAGAGAGAGAGAGAGAGAGAGAGAGAGAGAGAGAGAGAGAGAGAGAGAGAGAGAGAGAAAGAGAGTTTCTTTAGAAACAACAACGTGCTTGATAGCCTCAGTCATCCAATATATAAACCCTAGGTGTCAAAAATAATTATTATTTTTATTATTTGGGGATGTGTTCAGCTCATCATATTCTGTTTTTAAAGAATGTCGGAAAAGTCGTTTATCTAGTTACTAATATTTGGTATCAGCTTTAATGGTTAATAATAACGTTATGATGTAAGAACAAGTTTGCTTAATTTAATATATCATCCTTAGGAGCAATCAACTCCCAAAACATAACGGATATTGCCTACGTTCAGAATCTTTTTGGGATTAATATAGAAGTTGGTTAATGATAAGTGTTTCAGCGATTACTTTACGGTGCTAAAACAAAAATAAAAACAAAAACAAAACAAAAAATGGCTGTATCCACCGCAACTAAAAAGCAATACAAATATGGGGGAATAAAAAATCGGGGAAAAGATTGAGGTTTAGTTTATTTTTATTTCACGTCGTCAGGAAAGCTTTATTAACTGTCAGGTGCAATTTGTAATGCAAATAAAAACTTATCGTATTTTGATACCAGATGTGAACCTTTAATTCTTGAGTTTTGTGACTAAAAATTCTTTTCTGTGTTCGGTCTCGCCTTCAAGGAAAGCTGAGAGGATCCAATGCTGGGAGCAGTGAGATTGAGTAAGGCTGCTGTCTCGCAATTTTTACATTTTTACAAAATTTCCCATCGGAAAAGGAATCTACAATATCTGCAAAACATCTTAGTTTTCAGTCTAGACATCTTTTAATTTCTTTTGTCTTCTCCCTTGCAATGGACCGCTGGTGGAATTCTATTTCAGATGTTATTTAGAAAAGGGGCATGATTATTTGACAGGCTTTTCTGAGACGAGCTTGCACCGTTTTTCATGAAAATTCATTTCAGGGAAAACTATTTATTGTTCATGCTCCCTAAGGGAACGAGTAGACTGGAGCCACAAATCTTATTATGGCAAGAAATAAAACTGTAGGTAAAAATGGTTTCGTTTATTGTCTTGGTGACGAAAAAGTAGGTCAGGGTTGTGGAAATGGAACTTTCCAAACAGCTGAGTTTGAGCAATATACCAGCCCAGCAGAGCACGAATGTATTACAAGTGTGTTAGTGTCATGATTTCAGGGAATCTTGCCCTTTATGAGCGATGCTTTTTTGTAAGCCGGCTAAACTGTTTACTATTTCTATTCTTTCATATGCTGCCATACTACGGGTCAGACATGCGTCTCTGAGCACTGCTCGCATCTCAACAAGAGGAATTTCTAGATGTAAACCATATAAGGACATGGGGAATATTCTTATCTGAATGGCCGATGCTAGCTTGAAGGACTCTCGATTACTCATAGTTTACTTTGCGTCATAACTCTGCTTAAATGTTACTGTAAATAAATCGCTTCAACTTGTGAAAAAATATGTTGGGTTGATTGATCTGTGATAAGATGGCCTCGATTCTATTCTAACGTTATCTTAAAAGTTAGCTGTAACTGAACTAGCTCAGTAGTAGTAATGCCTCGTTTGTTTACATTTTATGCTTTCTGACCTTTGAAAGATCGCCTCGGGTTATTTAAGTCTATGATGCCTCTGAACCATGATCAGTCACATAAATTAATAAACAACAAAATGACTTTTAAAAATAACATTGTTCTGGGATGTTCTGCCTCCTCTATATACTTGGGACAATCTTCCTCTAGAGAAATAACATATAGAATGTTATGAGCAAGTATCAATCGCTTGTCAGCGAGACCTCCTCAAGTCCAGGCGAAGTCCACAAAGCAAACAAAACGTTACATAGTTAAGACAGAATTATACTCAAAAAGCACATGAATCAGCCCATCATCCATCCATCAAAAACAATATCAAACTGTCCTAACTTTATCAAAAAGTGAAATAAAATAGCTCAATTTGACACTTACTGCAAAGGTGTGTTTACTTCTCTGACTCGGCCTGGAGGCTTCTCAGAGGGACCTCTGTTCTCAGGTTGAAGTGACATAATCTTCTTTTTTTTCTTACCACGTATAAAGCAAGGTGGTTTGAACAACAGCCTCTCGGCTAATCAAAATATGATCTGCTGATTCAACTCTGGTTCTCTGGAAGGTCAAATATTTATTCAAGCCATGGTTGCCCGAGGCAGATTCGTTCAAAAATGGTCATTGCGAGAATTCGCTTGTTCTTGCCGACCGCAACAAAGCGTGCTGCTAGAGTGAATGTAAACAGAAGTAGTCGGGGAGGAGTTTGCGATTATGATTATGAAATTTCTACCTCTATCACTCATTCACTCTATCTATGTCTCTTTCTCGATCTCTTTCAGTCTCTCTCTCTCTCTCTCTCTCTCTCTCTCTCTCTCTCTCTCTCTCTCTCTCTCTCTCTCTCTCTTTTCCTTTCATCAACTTTCCACTTCGCTATCTTTATCTCTTGGTATTTTTGATGTCTTTCTTCATTTCTCCCCCTCTCTCTCTCTCTCTCTCTCTCTCTCTCTCTCTCTCTCTCTCACTCCTTGTTATTTATATGGTGGCACCAGTGCAAAGCTGGTAAGGGAGTCTGGAGTAATTGCTTTCAAATTTTATTTATTATTATCTGTTCAAGTAATTTTTTCCACATTTGCTGAGTCCTTTTCTTTGTCCTAATTCAACAAGTATAACAGTTTCTTTTTTAGTTTATTTTTCTCCTCTATTTTCTGTTTGTTTGTCTGCCTCCCTCTTTCATTCTCTTCCTTTCTCCCTTTTTGTTTATGTCTGTCTTCATCACTCTGTCTACACATCCGTGTCATAACTTTCTTACCTTTCACTCACCAAACCGCCCTCCTCCCATTCGTTTTGTTAGCTCTCGTCTTTCTGATCTTTTTCCTTTTTTTATCTAAATAAGTTCAGTCTTTTTTCTAAACGATTTTTTTGCCATTCTTTCTTTTTGTTTCCTTAAAAAAAGCTGTATGACAAAAACAAAAAAAAAGTTTCGTAACTTTTACCGATGATATTGAAAAAAAAATCTTTTCTCTATTCGCTTCAAATACTGACGTATAAGTCTTCAATGTTCAATGCGTGCACAAAAACAAGAGAGAGAGAGAGAGAGAGAGAGAGAGAGAGAGAGAGAGAGAGAGAGAGAGAGAGAGAGAGAGAGAGAAAGAGTAAAAAAAGTATTTTTATTACGCCTTTAAATTCTTTTGTTAAAAAGGAAGTTTTGAAGTTTTGAAAAGAAACCCGTATTCAAGTCTAACATAAATTAATCTTTGAAAACACAAAGCACATTTTAGGAATCTTCTACATATTTCACTGAAAAGGAAAAAAAAAGAAAGAAATAAAAATTTTCGGATCAAAAGGCTATGTAAAAGCATTGCTATCGTAAGTAATGAATATTATTCTGAAATAGATATTTATCGGCAATTCTGATTGACCGAGTAATAACAGGGTGACTCGGATATAGTACCTTATCTTTATTTTTATAGAAAAATAAGTATCTCTTACATAACACGGTAACTATTTTCGTATATCCACCATTAATAATTTGGGTAACGATATTTTTTATATTTCGTAACTCCATCTCGACTTTTTTTTTCTTTTTTTTTTATTCACGTTTCCGACCTTTCCACCACATTGACGGCAAAAAACTTTGACCTTTTGGTACGAAGGGCACCATTTTAGGCAATTTGCACTTTGTCGTGAAGAGGTCAATGTAAATCTGTCTTGACTCCATAGTTTCACAGTCACGCCTATCGATCGATTAATGGAATGCGTGGGCAAAAAACCCAACCCTAACACAGGGATTCTTCACAGTAACAAGTCTCCTAAGTTTCTCGATAACCCTCCTTCGGGAAATTTCCCCCTCGCGTCATTAACCTATATGTTACTCTAAACATTTTGGATGGATAAGAGAATACGAGAAGGATCTTTTTTCATGGTTTTTCAGCCTCTTATAGAAGCCTCCTTACTTTGTAAAGAAGTTCCAGTAATTGGGAGTTTTTTGTCAACTGAGCCTCCAGTAAATATTTTTCTTAAGATAATGGGAATTTGAAGGAGGAGTAAAATGAGAAATCCTCCCAAGTTTTTTTTTTTTTACAACAGAAGAGTGTATTTGGCTATGTTGTTGGACGGCCACTCTTGGATTTGTGACCACCTTTTTTTTTTGTTGATCGTGCCAAGGCATCAGTAGAAGAGTTTAGAGGTGTCATGTTTTATCCCTGTCCTGCCTGAAAGCCTCATTTGGTGTGAGCAATGGTTTCGTCCCACCATTTTGTGATTGAGAAGTAGAAATAATCAAACATTCAATCATTAAATAAATTCATTTGTGTTTCAACAAGCCAATAAATCAGCCAATCAATTTATCAATTATTCATAAAAAAATTCTATACTCGAAAAGTCTTAACCCGAAATGGTTGAAGCATATTAAATAATCAATCAATTGATCAGTCAATTAATTTAATCAGTCATTCAACATTTAGGCAATCGCTCAATCAGTCATTCATTCAAACAATCAATAAAGCAAACAATCGTTTATTGTGGAATTTTTTTTTTTTAGATTTATACTAGCTCTTCATATGGTAAGTATAAAAAGGTATCATTTGCGGAATGTATTGGACAATGCCTTGCTTTAACTAGAATACTAAGAAACCTTATTTAGCGCTGAATCCATTAAAAAGAGCCAAAGCTATTTATGAAGGTAACCTGACAGTGATTTACCAACTGATACCACAGAGAGGAAGGACTTTAATTATTTTGGAGATGAATGCGGTAAGAATATGTCTGCATAGAGCCTTTCAGACTGATTAAACTGCAAAGCTGATCCGGCTAGGAATCTAATATTACACCTTCTGGTCGGAAAACCGCATGTCCATCACTAGAACACTAGGCTACATTTGAGATGCTATTGCTTATAAACGTCTTTCTCACAACCGCATGGGACATTGCAATCCTTCTATTCATCAGGAAGGACGATAGGTCATGCTGTTCCGTCAATCCGTGGTGCTAATGTTAGGAAAATAATCTTTGCCAGTTAAATAGTATAGAAAAAAACAACCCAGTCCTATTCCTATAATCTTCCCATCCACCCAACTTCCTTGGTTACTCGAACTGCTCGTCCATTATGCTGTAATTTTACATAATGTATTTCCATTGCGAGATTAGCCTGACGAGTGTAGAGCTAGAGAGAGAACGTCAATGCATTACGGAATACTTAGGCGATTACAATCATTAAGGTTATCCTGACCCGAGCAGGGACGGGATAATTAAAGATAAATGATGGTAATGTTGTTTTGTACTGAATGGGAGAAAATGGTTAAGTATTGAACGAGTTCTGTTTTCGAAAGGTTTTATTTTGTAGTTTTGTTTTCCTTTGTTGCTGAACAGTACTTGTGTTTCATCAATCACAGTATATTAGACATTTTAAGTGTTTGTAGCTTTAGGAAGCTCTTCCCGGAAAATAAATTGATGCAAATAATTATTTTTTAAAAAAAAACTCTGTATCTATTTAACATCTGTACAAGTTTGTGTACGCAAGTTGAAACCACACGGCAATATTCGTCACATATTAATCGCTGCAATATTCGTCACATATTAATCGCTACAATATTCGTCACATATTAATCGCTACAATATTCGTCACATATTAATCGCTGCAATATTCGTCACATATTAATCGCTACAATATTCGTCACATATTAATCGCTACAATATTCGTCAAATATTAATCGCTACAATATTCGTCACATATTAATCGCTACAATATTCGTCACATATTAATCGCTACAATATTCGTCACATATTAATCGCTACAATATTTGTGCACATATTAATCGCTACAATATTCGTCACATATTAATCGCTACAATATTCGTCACATATTAATCGCTACAATATTCGTCACATATTAATCGCTACAATATTCCATCATGTAACGCACAGCTCCAATAGGATACAAAACGTCTTACACAACTGTAAATTCTCTTGTGAAACAAAAATCGTTTAATTAAATGATTCATTTCAAGCAGCTCGTAGTAAAGTAAATCTGAAACCGATTAATCAGAAAATGTTACGATCTTACACACAGTTTGTCGTATTATCACGTTAAAAATCTTTTTGCCTAATATAAGTTTCATCGGTTTTGTAACAAATCACGTGAAGGTCTTCTCAAAATGTAAAGATAATAGAAATATATAATCAATAATAAATTTTATAGGCTTTTGTTTGATTAATGGTTTGCAGATTTTGCAGTTAGCATGTTTATGTTTATGTCCTCGGCTAGCCTTTCTTACTGTCTTTATATTTTAGTTTATTAACTTTCATCTTTTTATCCCAGGTTGAAGCAGTGAATTTGTGTCATTTAGTATGCACAAGTACATACTACCAACTGGTCTATAGACAGGACACACTGATATCGACTAGAAAAATAGCTGTTCTTTCAATATTCGAATGCATTATGTGCTTACCCATCTTATTTGTAGAACTTGAGGCTGCAATCAAATTAACAATCATGATTGTGCTAACTCAACTTTATACATTGTGGGGTAAACGTGAGTAATGGTTGTGGTCGAGTATAAAGAATAACTCTATCACGAAGCATATAATGTCAATATCGAGTACTTTAAAAGTCAAACCTATTTCTATAGAAACATAAAAACACTTTTGTAACTGTCTCATATTTGCCTGTGAACAAACTTAAGTAAGTCGGTAAAGGATATAAAATGATCCACTAAGTGCGTGTATCGACTAAGGCTTAAAGATTAATTCTTTTATTAGTTACGACAAAAACGTTTGTATATGAACGCGTGGTGGATTATGGTGTATTTAATATGGTTTTAAATTGATACTCTTGTCCTATCAGATCTTTTGAGGCCTTTTAAACAACAGAGTTGTCGAGAGCAGAATAAATTCATTGCTCTGCTTTAAGTTGAAAAATAGTATATTACGGTACGAAGAATAAAAAGAAAAGTTCAACGATGATGACAATGAAGACAATAGAATACTGCTTAGCATGTAAAAACATAAACATTAGGTCAATGAAACTAAAAGTCTGAACATATAGTCTCATAATTAATAGCAAAGGGAAAGAGCACAGCCAGACTCGTACTGGTAAGAAGAGGAAGAAAGAGAGACGTTGAGAGAGAAGGAGTTTAAATAAAATCAATAAAAACATCAAGATCTTAGCGTTGATACATAAGGCAGCAGTTCACCTAATGGAAAAAAATAGCTAGAAATGAATGTGAAAATATGTGCCTGGTGAGCAAGGCTTGAGGAGGAAAAAGAAGTCATTAAGTGGAAGAAAGATAAGAGTACACACCTTTGAAATGTTTCTAAATACAGAATTATTTGAAACTTTTTCATTACACTTCCTCTTTAACATTTTTCCCCTCTTTCTGCGCTTACTGGGAAATCGTAAGTACTTGTTTTTTCATCAGTTTGTGCTCTGTTTACTGGCCGAATCGATCTCTGCAGATAAATCCTCTGACAGCGTAGAATGAAATCTTGAATTCCCGCAGTTGAATAGGAGTGCTAGGTGGACCAGTAAAACATGAGCTATGCCCCCCCCCCCCTTTCTCTCTCTTTCTCTCTCTCTCTCTCTCACGCCCCGAGCCTCCCTGCTTCACTCATTCCTATTTTTTAATGTCGAGGAACTTCCTGCTGCAGGTCCGAGACTTTTAGTCCAGGGATTGAGGGGATCATACTCTGCGATGTCGGATGAAGACTTGTACGATAGTTAACAAAAAAAAAAAAAACATAAAAAAAGAAATCATTTTTACCAAAGTACAGAAAAAAAAAAAATCCTACAGCTTCTCTCGCAAACGGTCCACATGAGTTAGATGTAAAAAATTTCAACACGGTGAAAATGGCTTTCCAAGGTTGTTTCTTCGGTCTGTTGTCATCATTCGAAAAGGTTAAATTAAAAAAAAAATATTCTTCAGAGAAAAATGTTTGGTTTTATGATTGTGGAGAGATTATGTTATTCATTTCTCTTTAAAGAATGCTCTGTTAATGGGGATATAACGACACCAGACTTTCTTGGATCTGACGCGAAATTAACCTTTGCAATATCACTGAGTATCAGTAAAGCAGATATTTTTTTTTGACGCACAAAAGATGTTTCCTCTGTGTTCAAGATAAAGCGAAAAGGGTCAAGGACAGAATGCACATTTAATAATCCTTAATCGCAAATAAAAACCTTTAAAAATATTGTATTGTGATCTAATCTCGATTGTTTTCTGTGATACTTCTGGATGAATGAAAATAATGAGCCTAAATCAATTATTGCCGCGATATTACTAAATGCAGGGTAATCCTCTATTTAACTACAAAGAGTTTATCGTCACTTTCGTACTCTTAGGCTTACTGAATTGGGTCACAGCTGGTTTATTCAATAATAATTGGATGCACTAAATGATGAAACGAATTGTATCTTTTTGTCTGATATGATTTCAAGTGGGATTGCAAAAAAAATGTCAATAAACGTATATGCTGTTACTGGAGTGCGTAGATCTAAACCTTGGATGAAAGAATAGTACGAATACTTTAAAATCTAGGGGCTTTTTATCCTCGTAGATATACAGATAAATACATGAAACCTTCGAAAAGGAAAAAAAATTAAGGGTATAATTAATAATCATAAATTCTTGCATTAAAACATAGATGGTGCTTGGTTTGATGCCGAGTTGCTGGAAACGGTTGTTTACGCTTACCACCATCCAGGCTTAAAAGAAGCAAAATACTTAAGGATAATTTATTGAGAACTGCGAAATACCTACTTATTGATTATGGTCTGCTGCAGAAAATGTTGTAAACCGCTTTAAGCGCCTAATTGATTTCAGCGCTATCTAAAAACTGCTCGTCCGAAATTAATTATTAAAGTATCATATTTGTTTTGATAATTTTAATGTAATGATAGATACGTCAAGGTGATTGAAAGTCAACCGCTATTGAAAAGATGCAGGCGCAATAAGTGCAAACCATGATCCAAAAATTGAATGTCAATGTACCGTGTCACCCCTATAATTTTTTCAACACACTGAAATATGTCAACCGCTAATTCTTTTAGTACAATACTCTCGACATGTGTCGCCCTTTAGTAAATGTTTATCACCTCCTTGTTGACAGCACATACTGTACTTAAAATTTCTATTACCCGTACTCCACTTAGAAAATAGTCGCCCTTTAGTAAATGATTATCTCCTCTTCGATGACAGCACATACTGTACTTAAAATTTCTATTACCCGTACTCCACTTAGAAAATAGGATAACCATATCACCATATCGGTCTTGCAAGCTTAGCTTGATTATGACCACATTGAACCACTCATCTCGCCGATCGAACTAGTCTTTTCACAGTCGATATTGAACGGAAAACATTGAAGCTCCTTTTTTAAACAAAAAAAATCTGATCTTTAAGTGCGTCTTATCACTTACCAAATTTAATGCGTAGGGGGACAATTTCGTCTAGCTCGGTAACACTTACCTTGAATCTCAGCCTTAGTTCTTGCGTTTGTTTAAAACCTCCTGGTGAGGCAACGAAGCCATTTTGATACATGCTAAACAGTCGAATCTAAGTACTGTTCGCCGGTCTTGAGAAAGGGTATGAGGCGAGACTATCTTATCCCAGGCCAATCAGTCCAAAAAGGTTTATTTTAAATTTATAAGTTAGAATGGTTTATTTCGGATTTTTTTTAGGATTTAGGACATAAAGCAATTTTTGAGTAAAAGGCTGGCCTTTGAGTTAGTTTCGGCCATTCAGTTCAGGATATTCCTAAAGCCTTTTTCGTGTTTTTTTTTACACCAAGAAAATTTGTGCTCTTGAAAGGTAAGGTGTTCAAACATTTGGATGTCTGGCCCGTATTACGCCTAGCTATGAAGACTAACATTATGCTTACACTGGACTATCCTACGTGTATATCTTTGGAATATCCGAAACAAAATTAAACTGAAATTATAGAAAGGGGAAAATATTTAAGAGATCACTTGAAAGGACTCCACAGGAAAGAAATGTTTTGCCTTCCTTTAAAAAAATTGAAACTATGTTGAACCTTTTGGTATTGTGAAAACGACTTAGGTTTTAGCAAAGGATTGGATTTACTTTTCTTTTTTTTTTTAAAAAAAATTACAAGTTCTTTATCTTTATCTTTAAAATCTCTATGCTTCAATATAAATTTTGTGGAGAAAGGATAAAAAACTTTTTATAAACTCGTTTTTAAAACCTTTTAAGGTTAAATATTTTAGGCACAATCATTTCCATCAAAAGCCTGAATGGGAGTGAAAAAGACCTCTTTTATGACTTTGCACTCAATGACACGACCCTGATAGATCACTTTCATCCCTATTGGTTAGCAATGCTGGTAAAATGTGGAAAGAAGAAAGTCGTGTTCGTAGTTCGTCTGTTCTAATAGCTCTTGTCTTCAGGCAAACATAGCCACAACAAGTAAAGAAGGAAAAACGAATTACACACAGAAAGAGAGAGAAAGGGAGAGAAAGAGAGACAGAGAGACAGAGGCAAGGACGCAGAGGTGTCCTTGTCTCTGTCTGTCTGTCTGTCTGTCTGTCTGTCTGTCTGTCTCTCTCTCTCTCTCTCTATAGATTAAAAAAGATAAAAGATGTTTAAGAGAAAAAAGACAAAGAGAACAAAGAAGTATAGTAGAGAGAAGGATAGACAGATAGGTAAAGAGACAGAGGGAGGTGAAAATAAAGTTTAAACATGAAAGATGTTTGATAGAAAAAGACAGAGAGAGTAAGAGTTAGAGCAAAGAGGAATGTGAAAGAGAATCAGTCAGAGAGAGAGAGAGAGAGAGAGAGAGAGAGAGAGAGAGAGAGAGAGAGAGAGAGAGAGAGAGAGAGAGAGAAAGATAGAGAGGGCGAGAGAGAGAGAGGAAGAGATTGGGAGGGATCAAAAGAGCTAGGTAGAAAAGGAGAGAAAGAGGCGGGAGAGAGATATAGAGAGAAAACTTTATTTAAAAGATAAAAAGGCTTGCTACGTGATAATGATCCTAAATCATTTTCAGTGTTTAAGTCTGCTCAATGTTTAGCCAGACATTCCGAACTGTTTTTTGTGACCATGCACAGGTGATCTTTGATTACACTATTTCTCCCTGACAGAAAGATGGGAAATGGAATTCAATGCGATCGATTACACAAGTCCGTGAGTATTTGAAGAACAGGCTCGATAGAATGCGAAAAAAGCAGATAACAACAGGCCGTCTACTCTGTGCATATTTAATCAGCCGCGCTAAGGCCAAAGTCAATATTTTTAGTTCCGTACTTGTTTTTTTTTTCCCTTTTACCTAAGTTCATCTGCTCTTAGTTTCACATGTCGATAGTTGTCCCTTTGAAGATATAATATTCGAAAACAAATTAAGCGTGCTGGCTCTGCATCTAAAAAAATATCGGGGCTATAATGAAGAAAGACAATCTGTTAAATTCGATCAATATTCAATCACTTACATTAAGCTAGACTTCTACATTTTTTTTTAGTTTCGCATTTTTTTTGTCTGCCACTGGATTGGCTTGTCACTAAACATTAGCATATTCAGGCTTTAAATGGAGGGTATCTAAAGTAAATTGATGATGATTGCTCTATATCTGAAAAATATTAAAATATTTTAGACAAATATTAAAGTAGATGTAACATGCCTGATAGAATAATTCCGTTTTATTTCGACAGGATGGACGAGAAAAACTTAGTCAGGAGACCAATTAAAAACCACATGAGAAGAAGCAAACAAGTCAAGTTAAAAAAAAAATTAATTAGGATAGCCAATTTAGTCTTCTTAATGTTCTACAGCATCAACGATAGTATACATTTCACATTTCTATTTCTGAACAAATTTTCAGAATCACTTCATTGGTAGAAATGTTAAGATGAACAATCAATATTTATAGACTTTAACCTCGTTAATTTTGAAAATGATACGATGAAATCATGCACACTAATGCCATCTTCAATTCATTTGTTGGAGTTCTAAATAAAGAAAAACAAAACAAAAAAAGGAAAAAAATTGTTCTTAACTGTATGTGAATTTTAATTTCGTATTGCCCATTTTTCCTGTAGATTATAATATAATTTATGAGTGTTCAAGTTTCAAGTTTATGCGTTTAAACCGTAGTTGTCTGCAGAAAAAAAATATATATTAACTTAAGTAATAAAGAAAACTAAATTGTAATTAGCGAAGGAAAAAACAAGTTGCAAGTTAAACATGAAAAGGCCGTTATGTTAATGATACAAAGAAGAAAATGTTTTTGGGAAGACTTTTAAATATAGAGACATTAAAATGTCTTTTACCTCAGTTTATAATTTTGGGGAAAGTACCAAATCATGTACGACATACTTTGTCATTTGTCTTGAGCCTAAACATGTTATAAACTTGAATCTAAATGTGTTTTTCCTTGTTAAAAAAATAAAAATAAAAAGTACGATTAATTTTAAAAATGGTTATTGTATGGAAAATAAACCAGTGATTCTTTTACTGCTCCAAAATACATCTTTACAGCATGATAGTTATGATGTTTATCCTTGGCAAAATGTTTTCATTGACTGCACTTCGATATAATTATTGACATGTGATGCTCTCGACATAGCACATTTTATTGCCAAGCCAATTCATTTATTTACAGGATACCATACTTCAATTGTTAAAAACTAACGCCATAACATTGAAACTGTTATATTCTTGTTATTAGAACCTTGAAATTAAAAGCAACAGTTTATAACTTTAACCATAACACTAAAACACAACGAAATCCATCGCCTTCAAATATCCAAATTTCCTCCAAATACAAATGGAAGCTTTACATGCATGTGGTTACTTAACATGCATTAAATACTCATTATGCTTTATTCGTAAGACCCTTTTTTACTCATCTCTCTTTCTTTTTCTTTTACTTCAGATCTCAGGCCCAATTTGCAAAGAATCGACAATTTATCGGATCCGAAATTGATCCATTACAAAATCAATTTGTTCATAGTTATGACATTGTCATATCGCTGAGGATTTTGTACCGCTATGCATTGTGTCAAGGACCTGATATCAACATGCACATTCCTACAGCAACTTTAAGTCTTTTGCCATCTCTTGTTTTAAATGAGAAATAGCATTGTCAAAATATCATGAGCTTTGATGTTTATTAAAACGCACGAAGCGTATATAAACAAGCCCATAAGCGCTGAGCAAGGATGTAAGTAAATCAAAGTTCTTCTCATTCAATGGAACCCAATGAAGATGACATCATAACTGTGAAGTCTGCACAAATCTGTAATGA
Organism: Elysia crispata; assembly: GCA_033675545.1. NCBI lineage: Eukaryota > Metazoa > Mollusca > Gastropoda > Plakobranchidae > Elysia > Elysia crispata. The sequence goes on from JAWDGP010001382.1 coordinate 628,144, forward strand.
GGCATACGAGATACACGCCTCGAAATCACATTGGCCCTGTGGGTGCGATATCTGGTACGGGAAGAGAACTTAACTTAACAAAATGCAAGATCACCTGACAAAAAGCCGCAAGTAATTTTTTTCTTTCTTATCTCTTCATTGAGGGGAGGTAAATATGAATTCGACTGTCTATATCTACCTCCCTTGACAGTGCGCCTGCAGCACCCCGAATCCGAGTTCTACGGCAGTCTCTTCCAGCCTTGAACTTTCACCCAATCCCTGTCAACCTTGACCTTTTTAAATCCGGCAAAATCCAGCCTTGACCTTCAAGCATGTTCCACGCAGGAGGTCACAAGGGCGCCACCAGGGGTCGCTCGAGCGGGTTCAGCCGACACTACCCTGGTCTGCTGAGCCACCACGACTGGAAGCAGCCACTACGCTGCGGCATCCTGTTCTGCTCCTTCAGCTGTATACTGTTCGTGATCGGGGTGATCCTTACCTGGCTAGGTAGTAGAAGTGAGCTCTCCTTGTCGTCCTGCACGTTGTAGCGATACTCACCTTAGCTATTATTTTTAATTATGTTAACAATGTCATATATGTTTTTTTACCAAATATTTCATGGTAGTAACGTTTAAGCTTTATATAGCTCTGAAGTGTTTAACATAATTATGTCATATATGTTTTTTTACCAACCAACATTACGGTGGTAATGTTTAAAACTCTTTATAGCTCTTAAGTGATAAACGTTCCATATGTGAGACTCAGAGTCTAATGTTGGGAAAATTCAAAATTTAATATAATTGGATTTAGGACAAGGAATATAATATTTTGACATACTTGTTTTAAAGTATTGTCTCATTTGCTTTGAAATAATTATGATAGCGTAGAAGATAAGAAACATTATTACCTTCACACTTTACATATTTGAAGTAATCAAATAAATAGTAAAATATGTCATTTATTCCTGAGCATTAGATAGAGAGGCATATTTCTGCAAGTCATGGTTTAGACAATAACCTGAATTTTGGTATCTCCAAATATCAATGAGAAAAACAATGTAGCGAATCGCATCCGAGGAGACAAACTGTATAACTATGACAACAGAACAAATATGATACCCCAAAACCAAAATTAAGAGGTAAATTTTATTAAAAATAAACAAGCATGTTAAATTCAGCTATGTCAAAAAATAGAATTGGAGTTCTTTATTTGCTCTCATAATATCACCATCTTTCACGGTTTTTTGGTATGTAATGTGCTATTAATGCATTAGGTGTAAGAAATTTAAAAAATTATGAGATATCAATAGGAATAACAAGAACGGTATACAAGTAGCAGTATTCTGAACAACCTAGTGAGCATAAGAATCAACATCTATCCGCCTTGATCTGTACCAACTGTTACATCAGGTCTAAATTTTACTCACAACACTAATATTCGAACATTATGGTCAAATATTGCCCCAAGTCTTTCTTTCTATAATTATTTCTATGTTCGTGGAGAAGCATTTGTTCTTGAGTGGCCATAAATTATTTTTTAATATCCGTAACTACGCAGTTAGGAAACGAAATCAGTTACTTATTTCTCTTTTTCTGATGAATGTAAGAGGACTTAAAAAATATTAGAAGATTCAGTGCGCCATAGACTCTAAGTTCTTGTTCTAAGTAAATAAGACTAGTTATCATTACATGAAAATATTATATTCAAGAAGGTTTGTTGATAAATATCTTTTTGGTTGTAGAATTATTTATAACTTTCATCTTATTTTCAAAAATGCTGTAAGAAAAAAGGGTATCTCTGCCTTTGTGTTAGATTTTTTTATGTTTTGTCAAAGCGCTGTTGCTCCTTTTAAAGAGTGCTAGAATAAATATAAGTAATTGTCTACACTTTTGCTTTATTTTTTTTAAATCGATGCCGACATTTTTTCAATGCAATTTCGTCTTTTTCAAAGAATAAAAATAAAAAAAAGTTATCAGTCAATTAAATCAGTTTGACTTAAATGAAATATTTACAGCTCCTATTTCAATACAATTAATGGAGAGTCAATGTTACTCTGGGCGCAAGGTAACGAGTTTTCTTGATTGTAGATTATTTTCCTCTTAATTTTGCACGCATTCTAGCGTAGTTCTTTTTTTCTGTTAGCTTTACTCAATTGAATAGCAGGACATGTTATGTTCACAACAACCTCATTAGCTTGCATGCTTACGAGCACTCGAAATGCATGGGTTATTTTAAATAGATTAGATTTCACACAAGGTAAATAATGATTAATTTATTTGGACAAAATATTTTTTCATTTTATTTGTTTCGTTTTTTTTTTTTTTCATAAGTTTGTGCCTCCACTTATTCCTATTAGAAACTAATAAAAAATTTAGTGCGTTTGCTGCAAATCTCACTTATTTTAATGTGTTTTAAGTTTGATTCACTTTACACCCAATTAAAGCGTTACGCATGCTACAATTTTGCCTTCTTTTAAATGTATTCATCGCAAATCATGGGAATAATTTAAAGAAAAAACAAACTTACTCTTATCTGGCTTTTTTAGAAGAATTAAAAAATACCTCATACTTTTAAATTGGTTTATCTCGAGGCAGAAAAAGAAATTTTCTCTTTCTTTGAATATATCGTGTAGCCCATGTTTTCAAAATGCAGTAATTTTTTTTACCAGCTGATCGCACATACTTCTCTGCAATTCTGACATTGGCGGTATTTTAATAAGTTCCTTCATTATTTAACCCTTGAAGGGAGTGTGAGTTTTCTATATATAGATAAAATAATGTTATCTTTTATGTTTTATGGTCACAAAATATGTATTGTCTAATAAACACATTTTGACACTAATATTTTCATGCACAAAATTAAGATGATTTTTGCACCAAATCTGTAAGAAATTAAGAAAAAAAATGATTCCGGAAAATAGAATATTTTAGGCTTGAATCAATATTCACAAATCACATACAAGAAATACTTTAAATGCTAATTTCAAATTCTCTTGTATTTTTTATATATTTTAAAGCTATACAAGCAAACTAAAATTTATATCAATGCATTGCTAATACGGCAATAAGACTATGGCTAGCTCTTTTTTAACACTATTGTAAACTATGTAAGGTAAGTTTTTTTTTATGACATCCAACAGCTTAAATAAAAATTAGAAAGCAAAAAAAAAAAAAATTGGCGCCTCATTGGAATGATCCTATTCAGTGGTCAACGTTTTCTATAAAATTAAAAAAACCCATTAATATTCAAGTTTATTCCCCTTGCAAATAAGCTGATTTATTTCATTGCAATACCTCCCAGTCCCAACATTAAAAAAAAAAACATGAAGAAGATTTTAGCTTTTTCATCCTTTACCTCCTTTTCAATATTCAACCTTCCCCTCAGTAACCATGGAGCGTTCTTTTTTACACAGGAGTTCACGACGTGTTTGGAGAGAGCGTGCCCATCACGGGCCCCATCCTGCTGTCAGTGGGAGGGTTGATGCTGTTGCTGGCGTTTAGACAGTTCTACATCGCACGACAGAGACAAATAGCAGCCAAGAAGCTTCTAGCGGTCAGTCACCACCACATTGAAGATCTTTAGCTGAAGCTGAGATGCTCAAAATGCTTGTATCTCCAGAGGCTGAAAGAATTTTTTTTTGTCGTACAAGTTATGGTCTTCTCTGAAGACTCCCTGTTATCTAGCTCCCCAATGAGTTTCTACCTATTGGTAAAAATAAATCTCCTTGCACATGAGACCAACCGCCACGTGACAGGCGCGGGCTCTACTATTCTTTTTCAAATTAATGGTGGTGTGTATTTGGGTTTCGCAACAGTTCCTCCTGTGAAATGTCAAAGCGTTCTTGCAGTGCAAAAATTGTGGTGTAAATTGAAATACTCATCTGGGGGATTATTATGTGAATACTAGAAGCTGACTTATTCTGTTCAAAATGCAACTTATCTAAAGATACTTCTAAACCCTCATTACCAGGGAATGAAGGTACAAAAGCCATGTTCTAGTTTAACTGCGTTGCACGAATTCGCACTTTCCCATTTGCTAATACCCACATAATAACGAATGTTTTAAAATAATTGTCTATAAATAAAGTAAGATATACGACATCAGCTAACCATTTTATTTGAGAGCACAAGTATTGCGCATCAAGTGTGCCAGACCATATCTTTGTATCATATAACAGAAGAATTTTGACTGTTGGCAACGTCTTTTGTTTGTCAGCATAAATGGTTTATAAACGTTAGTAAGATCACTTTAGCTCGATCTTTTAGCACTCCTTGGTAATTTAACAGTCTTCTGTAAGACGTTAATTTTTTACCATTATCTTGATAACTTTCCATGCACCACGGCCATGCGTTAAAGCAATTAATCTCATTTGTTTTCAAACATATCTGTTTAACATAAAAGAGGCTTACCTAATTCAAAAAAAAAAAATCACAATCTTGTGTGAAGTAAACTATTTCCACAGTTTTTTTTTAGGTTTTTTCACAAACAATTTTGCATTCTAGAGTTGTCTGCATCTCGTCGAAAAATAAAGACTTTAGGTTATCGCCATAACAGTTTCACCGTTTTCCAAAGATTGTGCTAAATTTTAGAACGAAAGCGACGCATACCTAAAAATGGAAATGTTACCAGAATAAGACATCAAGGATAGTTTGAATCTTTCAAATCGTGTTGTCTCTCTCTCTCTCTCTCTCTCTCTCTCTCTCTCTCTCTCTCTCTCTCTCTCTCTCTCTCTCTCTCTCTCTCTCCCTCTTTTTAATCTCTTTCAAGTTAATGTGAAATGGTTAAGAACCTTTTTGAACCTTTAACAGAGGTCGCTTATACCACTGCTCACTGAGGTAACAAATTGGAAAATTTCACTTGGATTCATTCCTTTTATTTTCGTTTGCTTAAGTCCAAACTGGAAACTATCAATCTCTTTTTTACTCTGATCCCACGCTCTCCTCCAAACCTATCTTCCTTTTTTTCCCGAGCGGCTTGACTTTACTCAATTTCCGTTTCTCCGTATTTTTTTTCATTTTGCTTGTTTCTTAAACACACACATTCTCTCTCTCTCTCTCTCTCTCTCTCTCTCTCTCTCTCTCTCTCTCTCTCTCTCTCTCTCTCTCTCTCTCTCTCTCTCTCTCTCTCTCTCTCTCTCTCTCTCTCTCTCTCTCTCTCTCTCTCTCTCTCTCTCTCTCTCTCTCTCTCTCTCTCTCTCTCTCCCTTGCTTTGTCATCAATTTTCTGTTCCTTTGGTGTTAACCTTTCTCTTCTTCTTTCAGTCTCTCTCTCACACACACACACACATACACACACTGTCTCTGTATGCCCGTTCCATGCCTCAAAGTATGTTAGCTAGTATCGTCTAATTCTTGAAAGACTTCATGACGACAAAAGGCTTTGATCTATTGTAATTGGAAGGGGAAAAATGCCGTTCTATATAGTTTTTTTCTTTCCTTTCCTTTCCTTTTCTTTTCTTTTTTTTTTTTTTACAAAACTAACTGTTTTGTCAGAAATTCGAGAATATTTCAAACAAACTTCTGATTCCTGCCTCACCCCATGTCACTTCCTTTTTTCATGACTCCGTTCGGTTACAAAACCGAGAAGAATGAATAATTTTCAGTAAAGAATTCAGTAAAGTGTCAGGTTTTTTTATGCGCAATTTCAAAGAGATTTAAAGTAACATAAGTTAAAAACTTTTCAAATCCAAAAAAAAAGGTGAAAAAATATTAACGCAAAAATATTCCGAAAATAGATGCATGCACTTTTTTTTTAAATTAATGTTTTTTGCTTTGTTTTTTTTTTTAGGAAAAAAACTTAACTTTATGTCATCAGCGGTCTCAGTTTAAATGAACTCTGATGCAATCGTGTATTTCGCAATACCCACAGTCATTTTCCGGGCAGCTTATCACTTGGTTACACGAGCTGCTCCGATGAAAAAAGTCACTTATCTTACACTTAACCCAAGGGATTTATCAAGCGCAAAACAGGAACTTAAGAGTTGAGTCGCAGTTCTCAGCTCAAAACAGGAACATGACTGTCTCGTCACAGACTGTTTGACAGATAAAAAGAAAGTTTTTTGTCTGTGTATAGCGAATAGCTATGAAAACATAGTCAAAAGCCAAAATATATTACGAATTATTTTTTAATAAACTTACACAGATGTACCAGTTGGAATGTTTTCTTCTATACGAAAGTTAAATAACGGAGGTTTTAGGGACAAAACTGATAAAATAGTGTCGAAAGAATGACCTTTTTTAGATAAAAAGAGACTTTTCTGTCTGGGTGTTCATTGCGAATAATTATGAAAACATAATTCGTCAAAAGCCATAGTATATCACAGCTGTAAAATCAAAGCATGCACTGCTTGGAATGTTTACTTCTTTGCGAAGGGTAGAGAGTAGAGATTTCATTAACAGGGCATCAATTATGTTTCTTTCAATTTGAAATACGAAACTGGTAGGAGGGACTGATTTTGTATCTTGCTACAGTAACGCATTGTCTCTTCTGACCTTTTTGTATCTCTTCCAGGATAGGTGGAGTAGATCTGAGACCTAAAATTATAGGAAAAAACTATTTAAAAAAATTTAAAATTTTGTTGCTGCAGTGGTTTGATCAGATGCATTGAGATTTAGTAAATGGATACTGAAACAGCATAGAATACGGGAGGTTGAACTATTCTATAGCTTAGAAACAAAAACCTCTTCAAAAATTCATCCGTCATACTTAATGAATTTTTTTTAACATGACAATTCTAATTTTGAAAGGTTGTTAAAAATGTGACGAATATTAACATATTTTTTACAAACTTCCTCTCTTTGAGTTATCCTGCACAGGCTGACAAAAAGTGTTGTTTTGAGCAAAGCACAAATTTTTAAAAAAGTATGTTTCATGTTCTCATTTCACCTGTCAAACTGAAATAGTGCTACATGTTTCTTCTCTTTGCTTTTTTAAGCTCAGTCTTGGTTTTCGAATCCTCTCATTGTTTCATGGTCATGAACACAATGAATGTTTAGTCAGAAGGTCGTAGACTGATGACCCTAAGAATCCTCTGGCACCAACCTCAACGGGCATCACCACAGCTTTGTAGCCGGCATTTTCTAGCTCTTTGGTCAGGTTTAGGTATTTCTCTCTTTTGTAGATGTGGGCTTCTTCCATTTTGTTTTCATATGGAACTGTTAGCTCCACCATGATCAGTTGTGTGGAAGCTGAATGGATCACGATATCAGGCCTTAGTCTTGTTTCTTTGATTATACTGGGGTGACTATCCCATTCTGGGTCTGCAGAAATATCCCAGTCATCACAACCGTCTAGTAGACACTAATTTAGTCTGTCTTTTGACTATCTCGCTCTATAATCTTACTTTCTTTCTGTTTGTCTAACTTGTGTCTATTTCTCACAGTCTCTCTCTCTGATTCTGAATCGCCTCTCTCTCTATTTCCTAAAGGAAAAGCATCAGTGATTACCTCCCTAGTAAAATATCATCCTTTAAGATATCTAAAATAACGAAGTAACTATTTTATTTTATTTAATTTTATTCCCTTTCAGACGAAGGATGCGGTGAAGTTAGCCAACGCCGCTCTGGAGAATGAAGAGGACGATCCGGAGATGTCTGGTCTACAGGACGGCCATGTCAAGTAAGATATCGATTTATCAAAGCGATTTTATTGTCTCTGACTGTAGTGAATCTCACCATTAGTGCAGGCTACAGACTTTCCTAGTGATAGATCTAGCCTTTCTCATGTTGCCGCCATATTGATAACAATAAGGGGTGGTACTTGAGAAATTCACGACTAACTTTTAAATGATAACTTCAGCTAGATCTTATGAGGAAAATATTTATGATCCGAATTATACTATTTCCGATTTGATGTCTTGTGAGGAGTTCATCCTGACATAAGATGTTTTCAATCTAACCTTTTTCTGACTTCCTGTTAATTAATAAATACAAAAATTTCATCTCCTCCGTAGCTTTATGTTTATTTGCAAACTTCAGTCACCTGTTTTACGATTTTCTGTCAATTAATACATATATGCACATGTCAATATTATCAGCTTCTCTATTTTACCTGAGTTTTTAAGATTTTAATCTATTCCTCAAAAAGTTGTTTAAGGAAAACTGATGATCATTAACTTTGACTACATTTATTGCTTAACATAATTTAATTTTGTTTTCCTAAATCGACATCACTGTTACACAGGTTTAAGGACTACGACGAGAATGGCGACCCGTACAGTAAGTCCCGCCATCTTCTCTCTGACGGTTACTACGACTCGGCCAAGACTGGAGCATCACTGGACGAGTCTTCCACCTTGGCAGGTAACGGGATGGTGTGTGCACCGTACGTGTGGCCGCCCATCTCCATCAACTCGCCTTACTACTCCATGGCCCTGATGGCCAATGCGGCGAACTACGCGTACGCCCCACTAGCTGCCTACAACATGAGCTCAGCAAGTCAAGATGTCGCCCCTGCAGCGTCCACTCTGCCAGTCATAACGCCGCTCGTAGCCAACTTGGACGGTTCCTTACCGGCAGGGGGCGCTACTCTGAGCGCTGGTCCGGCTGCCGGCGGAATCAGTCCCGTGAGCCCGGGAACCTCGGACCAGTGCCAAGACACTTCCGGGCAGCTAACCATTGGTACATCCGCCTCGCAAGCAGCCGACAATGGTGGCTCTGCAGTGCTTCAAACTTCTTCGACAACATTACAAACACAGTGCTCGCCGACTGGGCAATCAGCAGCAGCATCGCCAGGGGCAGCCGTGATAGCTCCATCGTCAGCTGCTGAAGACATTGAACCTATTCCAGAAAGCCAAAAGATATTTCCAGCAGACTACTTGTTTTCTCACCAGCGGACAGCCAGTGGGCGTTTACGCAAGGATGATAACTCTGGAAGTTCAGCGAGTGCGGGTATCAGCAACCTCCCCAAACAAACCACAGTGATGATGCTTCGGACGCTAGAGCTTCAGGAAACAATATAAGGAGTGAAGTGGAGATACAATACCTGAATCTACTTGAGAATGCCCCATTCAATGCACACTTAGCTAAATTATCAGACCTCTATTTCCTTCGGGGTTTGCAGTGTTTTCAATGGCCAGAATAAGATAATCTCACTGATTAACTTATATCTCTTGTCAGAGCACCAGTCATTTTCAAGGAAAGCTATTAAATGAAAGCTCTCGATACATCGATAGAGAGTACACGACTAGAAAGGATTACATCATTCCTAAAGCATGGCATTATGCCCAAACGCTATCAAAACTCACATAAACAGGCAGGACTGGCATTTTCATGCCTTTTACAAGTTTATTTGAATGGTACCCAGGAAGATCACAGCAAGACTAACGTTGAGAATATTAACTTTCTTCTGCTGTGATTCAATACATGAGTCCCGGAGGGATGGAACTAAGGCTCTGGCAGTGTTTGATAATATTACATTCTTTTATCAGAGAAGTGATTGGCGTGTGCTGCTGATTTGGTTGTCCGGGCGCTTCAGATCAAAATGATGTTTCTACAAGCATTCTGTGTTATTTCATAAGTCAAAAGCACCTTTTTCTGCTTTGCTGATATTTGCTGATTGACTTTATATTCTCACTTTGACTTCATGAAAGAAATTGATATGTGGAAGGGCAAGGAGACGGCTGGAAGAAATCATATGTGACTGACTTATTTCTTCAGTCAAGTTGGTTATGATTGATATATGTATGCAATTAATAGAAATTTTCCTCTATTCATATGGTTGTCTCTCGATTATCTCCATTCAACATATTTGTCTAAATCGAGTTTGATTTCCTAAAAAAAAAAAAAAAGACACATACAATGAAAGTTGGAAAGCTAGAATAAAGATTCAAATTTTCGCCCTTATAAGACCTCAGAGAAATTGGATAAACATTTTTTTTCTGTTGCGTAATCGTCGTTCTATTTAAATTGCATCCGACAAAATCTCTTTACTGTCTCATAAAACAGATCCACCGGTTTAATGACTCCCTTCATAGGAAATGGCGCCGATGGTCATCTGTTAGTTAAGCCACCTCGACCTCATCCTGAAAAAAATATCAGAGCTATCAAATACCATTCGGCGTAAGTATAAACCACAAATACCTTAAGGAAGAAAGAAAAAAATATTGGAGAAGACACCCAAATATTCCTTATTATCTGTGAGCATAACTGTGAAATTAAAAAAAAATTGAAATGGGAAAATACAAAATGAGCACTGACTGAGAATAGTTTATTTTGATGTGTGTGTGTGTGTGTTAGGTCTGTTTTTTTGTGTGCCCTATTCCAACACTATACTGTGTTTTAAATGAAATACATTGTTCAATTTTGATTTTTACCTACAGCAGCATTCGCTGCTCTACCATCTAAAGAATACATGAACTATAATACTTATGACATTTATGGAGCAAAATTAATGTGTCGTGACATAAATGACGAAATAATGGTGAATGGCAAAAAAATCTGATCTTTATTAGAGCGTGATAATAATTCTATTTGTAGAAATCTTGTCATTCTCGTGATAATAATTCTATGTGTTGAAAATGTGTCATTCTTGTGACGACCATGGCAATATGTATTCATTATGTTAGCTATAAATTAAGATGCTTTATATGATAGTGTATGAAAAATGAGTGCAAGATATGTTGTGTTTACTTCAGAACGAATGTTGATCACGCACTGCTATTGTGACTTGTGATGAAGTTGTCTTCTCAAAAGATTGATGTTTTGTTTTGCGATGTTGGTTTATGAAAGGTGTACGAATTACAAAAATAAAATTCCAGTTTTATTGTTAAACGCTTTATATTGCGCGGTATATGAAGTTTCATGAATTCTTTTGATATTCTGGTTGTAATTTGTAGGGAAGGAGAGAAATGGAGGTCACCTGGGCATAGTTAAAAGACTTTGAATTTGTTTTTTTTTAATTAGGTGTGTTTCAATCTCTTAGAATATAAATTCGACAGCGTTCGTCATCCAAAACACTATGGGGGTAACGAGGGAATGTTAAACAAATTAATTACAACTCCTTAGCAACTTTTCAACTTATTCATTGAAATAAATGAAATTCATTAAAAATCCATATTAAATTTTCCAAAGGCACCATTCAATACGAAAAAAAAATCCAGCTACTCTCTATATTTTCCCCATCTATTTAAAACGATTATTATGAAGCTATGCAGTACGAATAAAAAGCGCTTGGAGGCGGGCTGTTCATAGTTATAAATTTTAAATTTTATTCGTGCCTACATTATCATAAGAATTTAAACATCTACGAATAGATTAGGGAACAAAAATAGACGGAATGGGATTAAAAATTAAAGCCCGCACCCTTAATTTCTCATTATGCCTCCTTGATGTTTCTCTATACTTCTAATAGTTACCAACATGTTGCAGAAGATTATCTTTTTCTTTAATCTCCTCTGTATCTCTCTCTCTCTCTCTCTCTCTCTCTCTCTCTCTCTCTCTCTCTCTCTCTGTCTCTCTACCTAAATCTCTCTTTTCTATTCTTTCCGTCAATCTTTTTTCTCTCTATCTCTCTGTGTATGCCTCTGCTCTCTCTCTTTCTCTTTCTTTCTGTCTGTCTGTCTGCTTGTCTCTCTCTCTCTCTCTCTCTCTCTCTCTCTCTCTCTCTCTTTTCATCTTTCTCTTGTCTTCTTTTCGTCCATCGCTATATTTTCTCTCTGTCTCTCTCTGTGTATGTCCCTGCTCTCTCTCTCTCTCTCTCTCTCTCTCTCTCTCTCTCTCTCTCTCTCTCTCTCTCTTTCTCTATCTTTCTGTCTGTCTCTGTGTCTACCTATCTGTCTGTCTGTCCCTCCCTCTCTCTCTCTCTCTCTCTCTCTCTCTCTCTCTCTCTCTCTCTCTCTCTCTCTCTTTGACTTGCTGTTAAATATTTGAAATCTCCATCGCCTAAAGTATATATAATACCTGGACGTAAAAAACAGGGGCGCGATAATAACAATGCTTTACATCGACGTCAACTTCTTGTTTTCTATGAAATGGATTGTCCTTTACTGTTTCAACCTGAATCGATGTTTGTTCCGACTTTCCCCATCAAAAAGACCAGGACGGTGATTATATTGCGAGAGTGATCTGCAAACAACCGATGGAGATCCGACCGGCCACCTAAGTCGTTATAAGCTCCCATTGAATTTCCCACAACGCTATAGAAAACAACTGCTTGTATCGCGATACAAGGCAAGCAGCCACAACGGTGTTGACAAAAACCGAGACAAGTTTTTCGTTTTCGCGGTGGACTGCAACAATCACTCTCACTCAATTTAATGTCTATTGTAAAGACCAAATGACTTCAACGATTTTTATGGAGTTTAATATGGTGTGCCCTACCATGGGATTTAAGAATAGATTAATATCGTCGAGGTCAAGATTATATCACTCTCCTAAAAAGAAAAAAATAGACTAAAAATAAAACGTCCATTCATTTCTCCACAGAATCGTATAAATCATTAATCTTTTTTTTCCCCTTCTCTTCTTCAGTTTGACGGAGCAAATAGCGCAGAAAGAAAGAAATAGATTTGCTTTTAACACTGTTCTCCAACCTTGATAAGGAAACACCTCATAAATCACTGGGCTGCTGCTGCGTCCACCGCTAACAAACTGCCCCGGGGTCAAGAGACCAGACCTGGTTCACGTGGCAAGCCATTCTCGACCCCGGGGTTTGTTCACTGGACTGGACATACTAACTGGACTTCCAGCACTATCGATCTTTCTCCTCGCATGCTGGGTCACAAGCTCAACTACTCATCTTCTACCTTCTCCCCTGTCTTCTTCTTCTGCTTCTTGTTTTTCTTCTTTTTTTTTTTTTAGTCCAAACCGTTCTGACGGCGAGTGTCATCTCCTCGGTCTTTTTTGGCCTCTCGAGCATGCCATCATTTCCCGGTGATGTCTCTCGCGAAAGAAAGTTTTTCTGTTTTTTTTTTTTTAAATTTTGGAGGTTGAAAAATTGGAGTGGGGGTAGCGAGTCTTTTTGTGTCCTTTCTTCATGCGTTGTTATTTTTTTCCTCACTTGTTGGCGCTGTTCTTTGAAGAGTAATTATTTGGACACCCTTTTTTTGATAGTTGGTTTTGTTTAAAATGAAATATGATATTTTGTAAACAACAAGAATCGCAAAAAAAAAAAAAAAAAAAAAAGAAAAGAAAATAGAGAATGAAAATCTGAAACGGATTGATATGAAGGCAGGACAAAATATTCTTTTTTTTTTGGTCGGCAGTCTAAGAATAGGATGTTAATAGCGTAAAAAGAAAATCCGCAGCTTAGTTTGGACTTCATAATTGATTCTGGTAAAAACGCGAATATTTTGATTAACTCTTTTCACTGTACTATTCAATAACTGTGAGTTGACATCTGACTTTAGAAGAGATAAAGGAGATGAGTACGAGTACGGTCAAATTATATGCAGTGCGTAAGTTATCAAATGGTGTGCTCATCTTGAGGCATGTGACAATAGAGTGAGGAAAGTGAACAGAGGTGAGAATTCTTGAAGGTTGATTTGATGACGATGTTTGCGATTTGGATAATAAAGATAAAGGTGATAATGTATCATGGAGGATTGCAATGGCCAAGACTATGATGATAAAGGTTATAATCTATTATAAAAGGATTATAACGATCAAGGCTATAATGGTTTAGTTATTGAAAAAGAATTGTAATGGCCAAGACTATGATGTTAAAAGTGATTTGGTATTATAAAAGGATTGTATTGATTAAGGCTATGATGCTAAAGATGATAATGTATTATAAAACGATTGTAATGGCCAAGGCTATGATGATAAAGGTGGTGATGTCTTACAAAAGAATTGCAATGGCCAAGGCTATGGTGATAAAGGTGATAATGTATTATAAAAGGATTGTATTGGCTAAGGGTCTGATGATGAAGGTGATAATGTATTATAAAAGAATTGTAACTGTAATGACCACGACTATGATGATGAAGGTGATAATCAGGATGATAATGATAGGAATAATGATAAAGTGTAAGTGACTTAAATTCGCACCGAGAATGAAGCGATAATTACGGCAGAGTCAAGACAAGAGGTCAGAAATGATGGCTACAGAGTGCAAAGACCAATTTAAGTAGGACTGCCACGTCCATTTCTGCTTATCTCTTGAGGGAACCGGTTAATTTGAGGGGCCCAGTGGTTATCCAAACTCTTGGGTTAATTAACAGTTGCCATCTTCAGGAACATCATTAGCGATTTTCGCCTTACCGCTCTGAATAATTTAGAGTCTCTTGGCAGTTAGGAGATAATGGTTAGAGATGACCTCAAAAGGATGAAATCTTGTTGTGAGCCCGAGGCTTCCTAAAATACAGGCTAAGTCACCGAGGTGAGCAAACTTTTTACATGTTTGAGTTATAATGATCTATTTCTTTAAACTTTTGGGCATAGTGAGGATAGAATTGTACTCGCACCAAAAGAAATCTAACTGTCATAACTCTGCCAAATAGTGAGATGATAGAGCTAAGTCTTACACTTACTGCAAAGGATTGCTTATTTCAGTTACTCGGCCTGTTCCTTTGGAAGCCTCCAGTGAGCCTTATGTTAACAAGCGAAAACAAGATAAAAAATCTTATAGTGAAATTAACGTTAAAGAATTTAAAAAAGAAGAGATAACATTTTATATTTGGTACCTAGTGAAGTTAAATGTCTAATATGAAAATGATATATTCATTTTTTTTCAAATTATGAAGAGGCCAATGATCATCTCATGCCATGAAGGAGTGTGTATACGGAAAAAAGCTCAATACACATATAATGCACCTTGGACGCTGGGGAGACAAAATAGAGTAAGTCTGCACTATATTGAAGAGAACCGTTTGAATAAAGATCATAAACTGTATGCAAAGTCCCTTATCATAAGATAAGATTAGATAAATAAGTATTTTGATAGCTAAAAGACACAAGAAAGCGAAAGAAAACTAATTAAAACACCACAGATGACTTGATAATAGCCTTTGTTAAGAAAGGTTTCTGTGAATGACAGCTCATCATCGCAGTTGTCAGTGATGTGTAGGATAGCAGCTTGTCAGAGGAGGAAACAAGGAACAGAGTAATAGTAAAATAATTACACCGTTACTATTTAAGGCACAGTAACTTTATAAAACTAATGGCAAAACGTCAGAATGCCTGAAAATCATATATGAACAGCGTTAAGCCATATTTTATAATAAAGTTTGAAATTGAAAACTTATATAAAAACCAGTTTAAAGCGACAAATTGAGCAACAGAATAGACAACTATAATAAACTATAAAGATTTCTTCCTTTGCACCAGACCCCACGGATGGGTTGCACCTGACAACTGTACACGATTTTTTTTCTTTCGCCTTTCCTTATAATGGAAGGTTTACAGAAAAAGCTGAGAAGGTACGCTATGCAAGCTTGATTGGGTAGAACACACAAGCTTGTCATAACATTCCCCTTATTTTAGAAGAGTTCTTTTCTATCTTTTAGTGTAAGAAGAAGTATGCTTGTGTCTTGTTCCTACGTGGTTGTGATCACATCTATTGCGGTTAGCCTTATAGTTATCCAGAAGACGTAATAAATGGTGTGTTTATAGCATCTAGTAATAAAAAAAAACGAGTTTAACACTATTAAATCTTCTAGTATAAGATTAGAGTTGGGGCCGAGGCTTCTAAAGTATTACGTTACATGGTGGCACTGAATGAAAGACGAACTATTTTCAATCTTAAACCTCAGACTATTTCTTATCATAATTATTTGAAACTTTGATTAGCAAATACTTGCAAATATTTAGACATTTTTAAGCGAAAAAGAATCTTGGAGTGTGTGATGGAAAAAAATAAATGTTTGATTATGAAAAAGAATTTAATTATACCGGAAGTGATAAGTTTAGTAAGGGTCATCATAAGGGTAAAAGAAAGAAGAAAAAACATTCAGACCAGAAAACTTTAATGATAATTATTATTATTGTTATTATTATTATTATTATTATTATTAATAATAATAATAATAATAATAATAATAATAATAATAATAATAATAATAATGTTTACAATAATAACAATAATGATAATAAAAACAACAGAAAGAAATATTTACAGTAATATCATTCAACCGCAAAAAGTCTGTCAACAAAGAGTGCAGTTTAAAAAAATGGGGATATTAAGTCACAGCTTAATGACGTCTTTTGCTCCACAAACAATAACAATGACGATTTAAGGGGGAAAACGTATTTTGTCCGATTGTTATGTAACTCGCCGATTTTAGGGCACCATAGGCCCGTTCTCCCTAGATACTAGCTAGACAGGCAGTGACATTTACCAGTATTTTAGGATCTCTCCCTTGTTATTGTCTGAAAGACGTTTCCAAGACCAACAAGGGTTCCTAATTGGTCCTTTTTCTCTCGCCATATTACGTCAGAATAGGCGTAACCTTTAGGCAAAGTACAGATGTGACTTTTAGCTTTTCAAAAACTTTTCCCTTTCATTTTTTGCTGTATTTCACCTGTCAGATACTCTGCTTGACATCTGTTTTCCTCTGAGTACTTTCGATTTTCCTCTTTCTCATCGATTTTGGTTCTTTTGAGTTTTTTGCGTTTTCATATAATGCCTGCTTGTCGCAC
The DNA here is from genome assembly GCA_033675545.1 of Elysia crispata. Classification (NCBI taxonomy): domain Eukaryota; kingdom Metazoa; phylum Mollusca; class Gastropoda; family Plakobranchidae; genus Elysia; species Elysia crispata. The sequence continues at coordinate 644,695 of JAWDGP010001382.1, forward strand.
TCTCTCTCTCTCTCTCTCTCTCTCTCTCTCTCTCTCTCTCTCTCTCTCTCTCTCTCTCTCTCTCTTCCTCTGCCTCTTATTTCTCTTACTCTTTCTGTCTATTTAATTATCTCTCTTTATCATTTTCTTTTTCCTTCTTTCTTGCTACCTTCTGGATTTTTATTTATTCTTCCTATGGACATTTACACCTGTTTTTATCACCTTCCCTTCTCCTCCTTTAGTTCTATGTTTCATTCTCATCATTCTGTGAAACACTTTTGAAAGAAAATTATGACTGAAGTTTCTTTAGCTATTGATTTGTGTAATGGTTATCTCGTTTCTCACTGCTCTCTCTCTCTCTCTCTCTCTCTCTCTCTCTCTCTCTCTCTCTCTCTCTCTCTCTCTCTCTCTCTCTCTTCTTTCTCTATCTCTCTAAAGATTTCCATCTCTTCTCTGACTTTCTGATTGAATTTTCGTCTAAATCTCTGTATTTCTCGTTTCCTTCGTTTGTAAAATTTTAAATGCCCCACCTCTCTCTCCCTTTCTATCTCTCTCTTTTTCTCTTAATATCCCTCTGTCTCTCCGAAAATTTCCATTTCTTCTTTGCCTTTTCGTCTCAATCTTTGTATTTCTCTTCCTTTTCCTTTGCAAAACTTTGATTACCTCACTAATCTCTCTCTCTCTCTCTCTCTCTCTCTCTCTCTCTCTCTCTCTCTCTCTCTCTCTCTCTCTCTCTCTCTCTCTCTCTCTCTCTCTCTCTCTCTCTCCTACCTCTCTCTCTCAGTGTCCATGTCTGTGGTTATCTCTGAACTGCCACTCTATTTTTCTCTTTCATACAGCTCTCACTCTTGTATTCCTTTCCCTGGTATCCTATCAATTATCTAGGCTTCGGGCTACCAAATCCACGAGCCAGGCGTATGCAATATTAATGGACGCAAATATAGTTAACAAAAGAGAGGCGCCTGCCTTTGCTGAACAAATAAAATTTGATTTGGTTATGACTCCTTGTTCCAGTAATCTGCTTATTACTTATACATGAGGACAAGATTCACCAATGTTGTTTTACAAGCACAGAAAAAGAATATTAAAAATTGATATGAGTAAGATTTCCGTCATTTGAAATTCTCGGTGTTTATTATGTTATGGCATTTTTTGGCTCTTGTCTCAAAAGAAGTCATATTGATTAAAAAAAAAAAAAATTGAAAGCTTGATTTTCATGTTTACTTTTAACCATCTATGTCGGGTGTCAATCTTCTTAAAAAAAAAAGCAGGTTTAAAAAAAAATAATAACTATAAAACTAACAGAAAATATTGCGATATGTAATGTTTAAAAAAATCTTTATCACGGACTCTCCATTTGTATCTATCTCTTATTAGAAGATCGCTTCTATTTGTTCCGACTAAGAACTCTAGTTATGTAATTTTTAAAACCCCGAGCTATTTATAGACTATTTAAAACACTCACAATCATGTAAGTACAAGCAAATGAACACCTACAAATTCCCGCACGGCAGCGCACCTTAAAACTGTTCAATCTGCTCGATCTATTTTTAAAGTGAGCGGTTGAATAGATATGGAATGGGCAGAACTGGCTGTGCTCCAGATTCCCAGTTGTTGTCATTAAGGGATACCTTTAATATAGTTAGAAAAAAACACGTTTTCATTTCAAAGAAAAAACAACAACTTGATTTTATTTGGAATATGCTGTCCTGGACATTCATTTTTTTTACGAAGCATCGTTTCTCGCCTACTGAGAAAAAAAGGATATGAGTTTACTCTCTTACAAAAACCAAAGTTTATTTTATCTCCAGGCGGATTGCACCAACTCACCGCTGTTTTATCAAATTATCAATACCCCCGTTTCTTTCTCAAGATTTGATACTCACCAGTTCCGTAATGCCGTTTGCTCCCCAACTCATTCATTATCAACCTTCGAGTTTTTTCGTCACCCAGGTTTATGATAACAAATTTTACGAGTTTCAGTTTTTTAATGAACTTTTTAAACTCTTTTTATCCTGACCTGAAGATACCGGAAGGGTCTTTATCTTATCTATATTGCGCAGACACAACCTTTTTTTTTTCAAAGTGTAAAAACAGTACGCATATCACGCAATTAAATTGGAGCGGTGTTTTTTTTTTCAGACTGATGCACAAGTCGGTGGAGATTATTAAGAGTTAAGATGGGTCCATGATTTCTTGGGGGTAATATGATGCAGACTTGCTTGATTGCTTCGCTCTTGTCCTGCCTCTTTTTTTTTTTTAATTATTTATATTTTAGAAAACTTCACTTCAAATATTTTACGGAGTGCATGAGGAGTCTTCAGACGGAAACATTGAGTAATTGTTTATAAATTTCAGATGTTATAATCATAAGTGTTCATCGCTCTGTATGCATCGGATAACATAACGCTACTGATCGACCATCAGTTTATGTGTTGCGTTATTTCAAATCTAAAATATACGATGATTTTCATAAATTTCATTTAAAGTAAAAATTAAATTACCAACATCAGTGTATGTCTTGTATATTTCTGGCAGTCCATTCAAGAATAATTTAGAAATCGAAGAAGTTTCTCACAATGATGTGGTTTGATATAGAATGTGCATCTTCAACCGATAATGATTTAACAACTGCATGCTGTGGGGAAAAAAATCTTATTCTCGTTGTACTATTAAACAGCTTCCAGATGTTGCAGATATTGCCGGTTTTTTTAATCCTTTTTTATCTTGCGATATTATTTTTCTTTATAACAGTTGAACATTAGATTTTTTAAAATTTTAAATAAAGAGATAAAAATCCTCATCTCTTACCTCGCGAGAGGAAGAATTTGGTGACATTTTTGGATTATTTTCTTTATGAGCAACTCTAAACAGATATTTTTCAGGCACATCGATAATTTTGTCTGTAGATACTGAGGTGGAGGAAGACTCGCAGACTTATTGAGAAGACGAATAATAGAGTTTTCAAGAAAAAAAAACCACGGCTGTAATCTGCCAAAATCCACAATTAGCTTTTTCGCACTCACCAGGGTTCTGTTGTAACCCAACTCTTTCCATTAAATGATACAGCAGAGTCAAATTATCTCCCCCTTCTTTGGGGAACGATAAACTTTTAGCGCAGCATCCAAGAACACAGAACGCAAGAGTGCTTCGAGTACTAAATGGTTGAAAGGTTATTATTTTATCGGGATTAGGTAAGCTGATATTCGTTTGTCTTCTGTCTGGATATTATCTTGTTTTCATATTGGCTCAACAGTTATTTCTTATAGTAAAGCAACAACAATGTTCTTGACTCAGTTGAAAAATAACGTATTGCGTGTCTTAGTGGTTGAAATCTCAATGTCTACTGCCAATAATGATTAAGAGAATTCCAAACCCCAGTTTTGGATGGAGTCTTGCTCTAATAGCGTCAAACAGCTCAGTCGGTGGAGTGTTGGAATGACAAGCAAAAAGCCCCTTGATCAATCAGGTAGTAAGATCGAACTTCATCCATGTTTGCATTTGGAAACAATACTTAAAAATTTTGATTGTTTCTTTTCCTCTACATTTTTGTGTTCTGGGAATTATAAAGTATATGTTTAAACTTATGTTTGATTTTTTTTCGTAAAGATATATTTAGTAAAACCAGTCATAATTACATACCGAAATGTGAGCTCTTATTTTGAGATTTCATGCCAAAATCTTGCTCATAATATCTGTTTTGAAAATAGATAGAAAGAAAAAGCATGTGAAAGAGAGAAACAGAAAGAGAGAGAGAGAGAGAGAGAGAGAGAGAGAGAGAGAGAGAGAGAGAGAGAGAGAGAGAGAGAGAGAGAGAGAGAGACAGAGACAGAGACAGAATAAACTCGAATTGCAGGCAAAATGATGATTAAGTGAAAAAATGGGAGGAAGAGAGAGAGGGGAAAAGAGACAGAGAGAGAGAGAGAGAGAGAGAGAGAGAGAGAGAGAGAGAGAGAGGGGGGGGGGGTTGTGGAAGAGAGAGATCAATTAAAGAGGCAAAGAGAAAAGAAAAAAGGGCGGGGGGGGGAAGACTAAAGACAGGTTTAGAGAGCGAGAAAGAATAAAAACCAGAACACCCGAACAGACACTAAACAAGATTATAAAGAAAAAGGAACAGAGAAAAGCAAATTGCAATTCTGGATGCAAATGGGACAAGATTCCCTGCGGTGAAATGTTCCACAGGCCTGGATACCTGATAGCAACGTCCCCACTCAGCCTGTTGACATCGACTAACCTATAATTTTGAAATTCTAATGACTTGAAAAGTCTGGGACCAGCAGATAGTGAGAGGAAGAGAGAAAACAAAAAGAGAGAGAGAGAGAGAGAGAGAGAGAGAGAGAGAGAGAGAGAGTGAGAGAGAGAGAGAGAGAAAGAGAGTTAATATGATTGACCGCGTCGAGTTATCAGCGGGACAAGAAAATACCATTATTGTCCTCTATCTCTGTATTTGACTATCTCAATTATTGGGACACCCACTTTTTATATTATTGTTTCTTTCGCTGGAGGAAAAATTACCATTTTTATGTTCCGTGTGTCATTTTTTCATCAGTGTATAGTCTCAACTGGACTGTCATCATATTTTTTCATCCTTTTTTGTTTTGTTTGTCTGTCTTCGCATAGCTGACTTTCTCTCAATACTTTTTAATGTCCTTCTTAATATTTCTCTCTCTCTCTCTCTCTCTCTCTCTCTCTCTCTCTCTCTCTCTCTCTCTCTCTCTCAACTTTTACAGAATTTTTTTGTCTATCTACCAGTCTCTCTATCTTTCTCTTACTTTCTCTCTGTATCTCTCTATTATCTATATTTATACTTTGAACGATACTGATAACCAGTAATTTACCTTGCCTATCGCATTATCATGCTCTTTACCTATACAGTGTTCATGTGTACATATGCATTATATATATATATATATATATATATATATATATATATATATTAATAACATTTTCAAACTTAAGAGCACGAATTTGGTTAATATACTCCTTCAGAAAATAAACTACAAGGACTACCCCTCCTCTACTTATCTCTTATACTAAAAAAAAAAAAAAACAACCCCAAAACAACTAGCAAAGCATTCCATCCCTAAAAAGTGCGAGCGAGTTAATGCCGCGATGTCTCACATCGCTCTAATGGCAGTAATAATCCTACTGAGAGAGCTAACGAGGCCCAATCATCCAGATCATGACCCAATACAAAACATTTGTGAGACGGCGACCCCCACCTAATCAAATGGTCGGTGACTTCAGGATACTGCTATGTCAGAGTTTGAAGGAGGAAAAAAAATATACAAAAGCTTATAACAACCCGGGTGAGGTGTGAGGAGTCATCCTAAAGTACATTCATTAGTGATACGACAGTATATTCACCAGGCCAGTCGACGCCACTGCTGTTAAGTCAGCTAAGTCAGAATTTGAAGGAGACAAAAAAAAATAAACAAAAGCTTGTAACAACCCGGGTGAGGTGTGAAGAGATATCTTAAAGTGCATTCATTAGTAATATGACAGTATATTCACTAATTCGCGTGATCTGTTGTCTAGGAAAAAAAAACCCAAACGAAATGAAAATATTTTTTTTTCTTTATTTTTCATCACATTTGAACAAGGGTTACTGTTTTGCTTTTTGGGTTTTTTTGTATTATATCTGATGCTAAATAAGTGAAACTATTTCAACATCAAAATTTGAAAGCTAAAGAAATTGAGATTTAAAAAAAAAGTTTAATTTAGATTTTGTTTGATGTAAAGCACCTTCATCTCCTAAGATAGACAGGACTATAAAATTAGTAAACCTAATCTTCTTCTTGTTCTCCTCTTTCTTGCTCTCTTCATCTCTCTTTGTTTCACTCACCCCTTTGATTGCTCTCCTCCATATTCTTTTACAACTGTTTGCGTGCCTGTGTCGCTCATTTAATCTTTTCTCTTTCTCTATCTATTAATCAGTCTCTTTCTTTTTCTCTACATCTCTCAAAGATAGATACAGAATGAGACAGGTGGATGGATGGTCGGAATAAAAAAGATAGTCTTTTGTCCGTCATTATTTCGAAATTAGGAATGAGTGTCTATCACGCTCAACACTAATTTGAGCACGATTTTTTGCTTGATCAAATTTCTTATCGAATCAACCAGATTTCTAATTTTTAGAATATAAAGAAAAGGCGAGGATTTTGGCGGAGGAAAGGTTTGGATAAATGGGGAGATGTGAAATAAGTAAATGCAGACTTATCGATAATAAAAGTGTTTGGTGTTTTTGCGTTTAGTTTATAACGAGAGGCTTGTGAATGAAAATCTTTCTTTTAAGTTTATAAAAGAGACAGATTGTTGGAAGAGCGCCAATACATTTGTACCTACAACAAGATCTTATAATATTTATTTCCCTTTTCTTATTTTTTTGTTATTAAGTTTCTTAGATAAAAGAAAAAGTTTTTTTTTCTCCAAATTGTGAACATATATCAGTTTGACTCCAAATCTTCGTTACATATCCACCTTATAATAACAAATTCATTTTGCTCGATAACCACGTGAACGCAGTGAAAAAAAAAATTCGACAAATGTTGACTTTTTGAGAGAGTTACTACAAAAAATTGTATTGATATGGAGAAGCAAATTAATATTACTGGTGGTAATAAACAATCTGAAAACAATATGAGAGGGGCTTTCTTACCCATAATCAGCCGTAACCGCTTCATAAAGACATAAAATTGAGTTTTACCAAATTCAGAGCAACATTTCTACAGTTATAATCTTTGATCTCTCGCTAAATAAATATTCATAAATAACCTGAAAAGCAGACACCTAGAAAAATATTATTTGAGAAATAAAAACAAAGGTGCGATAATTCAGTATAATGCACTGAGAAGTAGATATAGTCATTCTTATATTCAAATCCTAGTCCCAGGAGAAAACACCATTTTAAAGTACACAAGTCTCCTTATTTTTCAGTCATACCCGTCGTTCAAATCAGCTATTTAGGCCAGGTCGGTCATTGCCTTCTATTTCCTGTCCAAGTGACTCGGCGGGAACATCAGTTCCGGGATCTAGCTGGAGAGGTTACCTCGCCTATGGACGACACAATTTACATCCCAATGCATACAGATATTGGGGGAGGAGAGAGGGAGGTGGCAGTAAAGGGAGTAAAGGAAGAGAATTAGTGAAAGACAGAGACAGAGACAAAGACAGAGAAAGAAGAAGAAAAATAAGAGCTTCTAAGAGAAAAATATTGCCATATGGAGAGAACATTTTCGACAATAAAATAAGCATAATAGTATCTGCATGTAAAGTTCTAGATGAAGATTAAACCCACATACTTTTCAGCAACATCTGAAATCACCAACCGACTATCAACCATTCCAAAAAGAAACACAACTGACCAAAAATCATAACAGCGTTTCATCCCTGGAACAATTGCACTAACTGCTCACGACGATATAATCTTGTGGGCTACTCTGACAGATTGCTGAATACCCAGGTTTCAAACATGATCATAATTATTTTGTAGTGAAGATAGTCAGTGAGTATGAAAAATACTGTCATCCGCAGCCCATCATAAACGGTAGTGGACATACACAGTACATTATTACTAATAGGAAACCAAAATGGACTGTGAGGAAGTTTTTTTTATTGTTGTTTCGCGTGACACACGCAAAACCTAAAACGTACCACAAACTTCTATGGTACTCCTGTCTGAATCGTTGAAACTTTGCCATAAATTTCTGGCGCCAATAGTGGGCCAGAATAATGAAGTAAAAAAAAAAGAATGGTCAGCTTTTTTTGTAAGATCCTGTTTTTTTTTTGTTTTTTTTTTTGTATATAGGTGTTTTTAGGGACTCATAAAAATGCTATGACTGCTGTTAAGTCAGCGCATGTTTGCGTGTAAAAGGATCTTAAAATAGATGAGAAAACTAAAGATTATTCTAGCTTATATTCCAATATTGCAATTGAATTGGAGTGACGTTATAATAGGAAGTCCCAAGCACTTAGAGAGTTGCAATTTTTATTATTATTATTATTATTATTATTATTATTATTATTATTATTATTATTATTATTATTATTATTATTATTATTATTATTATTATTATTATTATTATTATTATTATTATTATTATTATTATTATTATTATTATTATTAATATTTTGTGGAAGATCTTAGCACATTTAATCAACAGATGGCAACCGGAGGATTTCTTAATTTCAACATTATGAGCTTCATACTTTAATGTGTAGTTCAATATTGTCTTCCTCTGGTTAAAGCCATATATGTGTATATTGCTAGGAAGAGTATTTTTTCCATTACCTTAGTTAGAAAGGGCAGGATTAGACATTGACACTTTGATATCCCAGAACGCGAAAAGGTTTTTTAAGAAAATATTTTTTGATGATCTAAAGGAGTTCAAATAACTTTCCATGGTTTATCGTTATTTAAGTAGTATTGTCATTCCCCAAGGAACAACCGCATAAAGCAAGAAACTATAGACATAACTAAATTTGTTCTCATACTTTCGAAAGTTTAGTTGATTTTTACTTTGCTGATTTTTTTACCGCCCCGTCAATAGTTCTTTTATCTTTCTTTCGTTCTCCCTTTTTTTCCCCAAAGATATTTAGAAGTCAGCACAGCCATTATTGACTGAGTTTTCCCGAATCAGTCATAGTTCCCTGAATCGCTGACGATCAAGCCTAGACTTCAACAATTAAGATGGAAATTGACCGTTACAAAACAAGCTCATTTCCATAGACCATTCGTGCGATCAGACCAGTATAATTGTACTCCTAGGTCTGTAGCAGTGAGAGAAGGTATTAGTAGACAGCTTTGAAAGAACGGAATCTTTGGATCCACAATAACAGAAAGCGCTCTTTCCCGGTCCACATTATTACCACATAGTCGGGACGTTCATAGTGTAATGGCGAATGAGAGGAATTTGTATACGTACAATCACCTTTACTACTAGCCTAGAACACTCAGTGCCGGTTTTTATATTCTATTTAGTCATTGTGGGACTTTTTTTTGAATGAATCATGAAATTATGGGAATTTTGGGGTAAAAAAAAATGTTGGTCTCAATATAAAAGAGAAGAAACGGGGCTGGCCAATAAAGAAATTGAGTAAATTATTTCTCTGGCCTCCGTCTTGGTATTTCTCCCTTTTACAGAATCCATCTATGGAAACCTTTCTTTCGCATTATAGTGCGGATAAGTTATATAATATAGTTAAATTAGTAATAGTAGTAATGATAGTAGCAGTAGTAATAGTAGTAGTAGTAGTAGTAGTAGTAGTAGTAGTAGTAGTAGTAGTAGTAGTAGTAGTAGTAGTAGTAGTAGTAGTAGTAGTAGTAGTAGTAGTAGTAGTAGTAGTAGTAGTAGTAGTAGTAGTAGTAGTAGTAGTAGTAGTAGTAGTAGTAGTAGTAGTAGTAGTAGTAGTAATTATAGTAGCAGTAGTAGTAATAGTAGTAGCAGTAGTTGTAGTAGTAATTGTAGTAGTAGTAGTAGTAGTAGTAGTAGTAGTAGTAGTAGTAGTAGTAGTAATAGTAGTAGTAGTAATAGTAGTAGTATTAGTAGTAGTAGTAGTAGTAGTAGTAGTAGTAGTAGTAGTAGTAGTAGTAGTAGTAGTAGCAGTAGCAGTAGCAGTAGTAGTAGTAGTAGTAGTAGTAGTAGTAGTAGTAGTAGTAGTAGTAGTAGTAGTAGTAGTAGTAGTAGTAGTAGTAGTAGTAGTAGTAGTAGTAGTAGTAGTAGTAGTAGTAGTAGTTGTAGTATCAACAGCAACTGCAGAAATTCTCCTACTGAAGAGAGTAATTACTTGAACTACAGTTCATAAATCACGTTTAGATTGGGGAAAAAACAGGGCATCTCCTCTAATGTTTTCAATTAAACTATTGATCGCGAGTGAAAATGGTCCTCTGCAACGAAAGCAAAATGAATGAATTATAGTCGCAGAAATAACAAACTTTTTAAGTATCATAAATATTTTTTTTTTAATCCGAAACATCATCGGAAGAAAAGAAACAAATTTCTCGATAGTTTGACTTATTTTCTTTTTCTAAAAAAAAATTACTTTCACGCTACAGTTGAGAATTAAATAACAATTATAGATATCAAAAGCCCTGCGTCGCTTGAAAGACAGTTTGGATGACCTATTACTTTCCTGACATCTTTTTGACGTCACTGTTATTGTCAATTTTCTTGATTTCACAAGCTAATATTTGGGATGACTATGAGCTCGAAATAAAACAACAACGAAATATTTCGATCCAATTCTTATCTCCAAATTTGATGCCTTTTTTCTTCCCCTGTCATGTTCGGCTTCATTTAAAAAAAAAAATAAAAAAAAAAATAAAAATAAAAACAAAAAACGAGATTCGCTTCGATAATGTGAGTCCCAAAGTTTGTTCATAGAAAACATGACCTAATGGCTAACCCCCGGGGGGTCACTTCCTGCGCTAAGGAACTTAAAATAAATTTACCCGGACCATTGCGATACTGAGACTAGATTGATGGGGCAACGGGTGCGAGCTGGAGTGTTGGGGCGTCGGGTGGAGGGGAGACAGAGACCGAGACAGAGAGACAGAGAGAGAGAAAGGGAGATAGTGATAGAGAGATAAAGAGGGACAGAGAAAGAGAGTGAGTGATAGAGAGATAAAGAGGGAGAGAGAGAAAGAGAGAGATGAAGAGAGAGAGAGGGAGAGAGAGACAGAGTGATAGAGAGATAAAGAGAGAGAGAGTGATAGAGAAATAAAGAGAGACAGAGAGAGAGAGAGAGAGAGAGAGAGAGAGAGAGAGAGAGAGAGAGAAGAGATAATTTAAATCCACTAACTAGATCACGATCTCAAGTCTGCTGGTCTAGTCTGCCCTGGACAGGTTGTCTGACCTTGTCTTCTTGCCTGCCAGTCTGGACGCAACAGTACGCGTGACCGGACTGCGATGGAGCCGAGTCTGGTCTTGCGGAACACGACTGGTCGGGTGTGTAAAATAAAGATATGTAAATGTGTTTACTTTGAAAAGATTCGAATCATATCGTGATAAATATTAGTTGATGTTAACTTAATCAGTGAATTAATGCTTGTCTTTATTCTTGGTATATAGAATAATGTCAAAAAATTGTCTTTGTTAAAGAGCCATTTGATTTCTTTTGCGAATTTTGAAGAACGTTCAAAGTAAGCTAGAAGCGCTTGTTTGATGATCAATATAGATATATAATTATTTTGACAGCATTCATTCATAATTTGCGGCTGGTGCTTCCATCCGAGCGCTCGTAAACAAGTTCTCACTGGTTCTCACTTGTCACATGATAAGCGAGAGTCACAGTAATGTTTACACTTTTTTTTAAATTTTATGCGATGATTTACTTAACTGAAGCCTTTGTATCTTGCAAAATTCATTGTAGGAGTATTTAAATAGTTTTTTTTATGAATGAATCTAAGATTAAAAATGGCATCCTTGTAAGAGTCTGGTCCTTTAATTTCAAACCAGAGTGAAAGGCATTACTGCCTGTATTTTCTTTCACTTTAAATAGACTATCCCACAATAAAAGGAGAGAATAAGAGAGGGATGGAGAAAGAGGAAAAAGAAAGGCAGCATTAAAACCAGATTTCTGTATTTTCTTTCATTTTAATCAGAGAGCCTATCCCACAGAAAAATGAGAGAAAAGGAAAGAAATAGAGAGAGGGAGAGAGGAAAAAGAGAGATGACGGAAAAGGGGGAGAGAAGGAAAAACATGGAGATAAAGAGAAACAAAAAGCGAGGGTAAGAAAGAATAAGAGCGACACAGACAATTACAGAAGAGACTAATACATTTACAAGGAGAGAAACGGTTAGACACATCGCATGGAAACATTATGCAGGAAAAAGGGAAAAATCATAGTACAGGTATGCGTAGCTACACGACTTCTCCATGATCAATCGTCAACATATTTATTGCCCCGACAAGTTAAACTGATAGGCAATTCCAGAACCTAATTTCCTGGAGTTTCCTTAGCCCAGAAGATAATTTTGCTCCCATAAGAAAAAGAAAGAGAGAAATGTATGAGGAATGAGTTGGAAAAAAAAGAGAGAATATGATCTGGAGACCAATGCAAAAACAGACAGGCTGGTAGACATGCACATTGATGAGAATCATAACGTAAGAGAAAGGAGAGGCTCCTCTCTTTCTCTTTCTCTATCTTACTTTTAGCAATGGCCATTTCAAGACAATATCAATGCACAAATTCATTTCTTGTGCTTTCTTACAATCAACAGTCTTTGTATTTTCCTGACACTCACTTTCTTCCACGCACATTTAAAGAAGGCCCCATATTAAGATAAATTTAGGCGAGACTCACGTCTTATTGGATTTACGATAATATGCGCAAATGAAAGTTTACACCACAGTTGCGTCATAAAATTATACTTTTCAAGTTAAATCAGATTTTTTTTTCAAACAAGCTTGCATTTAAAATAAAAAAAGAACTCTCTGCAGATCATTAAACAGAAAAAGAATGAGAGCGTTTAATTTGCTGCTTTACCGTATATATATTCCTGACCTATACTCAAATATCTGCAAGCAAGGCGCTCTACTTTGACATATTTTGTAAGGAATATGTTGGATCATCTTTTCCCTTTGCTCAATGCGCGTTGAAAGTTTGCCTCAATCTCTTATTTTATAATTTGCAAAACTAGTTACAAAATTAATAGCTGCTTTACATATTGCAAATGCAATAACAAAAACTAAATTATAATCGTAGCTTTAACTAACTGTTTTATTGTTTCTAAAATGTTAACGTAATGGCATATTCAGACTTTCGACATTTTTAGAAACTCAAGTTTATGTCATTGGGGCGATACAAAGCAGTTTATTTGAATTGGTTTCCTTATCACACTTTGGTTATTTTTTTTATCCTTTTTTTTTCTTTTCTATTTAAGAAAATTAAAAGAAACCCGATTCATTTAAGTAAAAAACTATAGACCGATAAAAACGGTACTCCTATGCCGACTAAAAAAGAAAAACTCAATGCAAAATGAGAACAATATTATAACACATGTATAAAGTGTCACATTAAACCTATGGATCGGAATGTATACTTTAACATTTTTCTTTCAAGAACAGGCTGAAGTGTTTATTAGCAAGACGATATCCACTTGGACTCAAAATATAGCGGAAAAGGTCATTAGGTTGAAAATAAGGATAATCCTTTATTACAGATACCAGCAGAAAACAAAATGGTGTAAAGAAAATGATAAAGACATTCGATGAAAGGGTCTTGGTTTAAAAAAAAAAAAGAAATTAAATAAAAAACATCGAAGATAAACCTATGCTAGACAATGCGGCTCCTCTTTCTCAAACTGGCGCTCGTCTGCGCGCTCTATAATGTAAACAATGATCATAGTCGCATCGACCCAGAGTTATGGGACGTTCAGAGCTGTAATGCAGAGTTTCTTCTTTATCTGATGGTACTCATCTCTAACATGGAGCAACCAGGCACCGCTTTAAGTGCTGCATAAGCCTCGAGCTGTTTGAATTGGTAAACATCCGATCCGGTTTGTATGCTTGAGTTTGTTGTTGCGAGGCATAAGAGAACACGAGTGGCATTAAGGACAAGGTGGAGAGAACCGAGCGTCTTCCTCTGCAAAGAGGGAGGTGGGTGATGTCTGTAAGGAGAAAAAGTTAGACGACGCTTATGATTTTAATGAATCTGAGAAAAAATAGAGGCCCAGCTTCCTCATTTATGATCCACCACGAAGTACATAAATAATAATACATGATCATCATTAAAGTTACCCTAAATCCTTAAGCCTTTTCCATGTACTTGGCTCACTTCTGTTGCTGAGGAACGATAATTTTTAGATTGTCTAGAACAAGTGAATGATATAATGTGATGATATAATGTGATATAATGACTTTCTCTCCTGATCAGATTTTTTTAAACTGCTCGATTGATAATCCTCTCCTTAGAAGAAATTATTCCGTGTTAAGTTCATCATTGTATCAACCCTCTTTAAAATTTCATTACGAAGAATATTTTTCAACTTTTAAGAGTTCAGTTAGTGAAGGAAAACAATAAATATTTCATTGTCCGGGAACTGAGATAAGTTTTCTGTCTTATAAACACAAGCGTTCAAATTAATTTTTTAAAAACCGATTATTAAAAAAAAAAATTATCATGAATTCTATGAAAAAAAAAATTGATAAAAAATTTCGAAAGGAAAAAATCCTGGGTATTTGGAAAAGTGGACAGCTAATAAAAATAGTTCACTAATATTAAATTGAAGCGCCCTTTTGACCTGAATCTTTAACCCGCCATTCTTTATCTTGGGAATATTATTCATCTGTTCCTCTGTTACCTGAAAGACAAATAATTGAAAAAGTTGAGCCCGACCGATTTGGAATGTGAGACAGCAGGAGGTCTCTTCTAATGTTTTCAACATTAACCGAGACTGGTGCATCATGACAGAAAATCTTTTTTTTGAATCAAACTGAAGTTTATAAAAGGAACGAACTGGCGTATAAGATGCACAACTGATGATCTCTGCAATAGCCACTTAAACTATCATGGAGGTAACGTGTTTACCTTTACTTGGCACTCATATCCCATACTTCTGATTCGCGATATACCATTTCTCCTGAGAGTTAAGGGAAGGGTTAGGGTTAAGGTTAGGGTGAGGGTGAGGGTTAGGGTAAGAGCTAAGGTTAGGTTTATTGTTAGGATTTGGGTTAGGGTTATGGTCAGGGTGGGGGTTAAAGTTAGGGTTAGGGTTAGAGGAAGGGTTATGGTAAGGGTTAGGGTTAAAGTTTGAGTAAGTGTTAGGCTTAGAGCTAGGACTAAAGTGAGGGTTAAGGTTAGGGTTAGGGTTAAGGTTAGGGTTAGGGTTAGGGTTTAGTTTAGGGTTAAGGTAAGGGATAGGGTTTGGGTGAGGGTTAGGGGTTAAATTTAAAGTAAGGTTAGAGTTTGGGTTAAGTTTAGGATTTCAGTTAGGGTTAGAGTTACCGTTACAATTTGGGTTAGGGTTAGGGTAAAGTTGAAGGTGAAGGTAAGGGTTAGAGTTAGGGATCTGGTTAGTGTGATGGTGGTGGTTAGGGGTAGAGTTAGGGTTAAGATTGAGGTTGGGGTAAGGTTTTGGGTTAGGGTTAAAGTAAGGGTTAGTGTTAAGGTGAAGGTTCGGGTTCGAGTTAGAGTTGAAGTTAAGATTAGGGTTAGGAATAAGGTGAGGGTTAGGGGTTACGGCTAAGGCTAAGTTTAGGATTTGGGTTTAGGTTAATGTTAGGGTTAGGATTAGGATAAGGGGTTAAGGTTAGAGTGGTGATTAAGGTTGCGTTTAGGGTGAGGATTTGGGGTAGGGTTAGAATTAGGGTTAAATTTAGGGCTAGGATTAAAGTTAGGGTTTCGGATTAAAATTAGGGTTTAGGTTAGGGTTAAGTTTAGGTTTAGGAGTAAGGTTAACGTATGGGTGAGGGTTACGTTTAGGGTTAGCGTAAAAATTTGGGTTAGGGTTATGGTTAAGATTTAGGGTTAGAGTAAAAGTAATGGCTAAAGTAAGAGTTAGGGTTAGGATATGGGTTAGGGCTAGGGTTAGGGTGAGGGTTGGGGTTATGGGTTAGGGTTAGGGTAAGGATTAGGGTTAGGGATAGGGTTATGGTTAGGGTTAGAGTTAGGGTATAGGTTTAGGGTTAGGGTAAGGGTTAGAGATAGAGTTAGGGTGAGGGTTAGGATTTGGGTTTGGGTTGAGGGTTAGGGTTAGGGTTAAGGTAAGGATTTGGATTTGGGTTAGGGTTAGAGTGAGGGTGAAGTTGGGGTTAGGCTTAGGCTTAGGATTAGGATTAGGTTTATAGTTAGGGTTAAGATTAAGATATGTGTGAGGGTAAGGGTTAGTATTATGGTTAGTGTTATAATTTGGTTTAGAGGTAGAGTTAGGTAAAGGGTGGGGTTTAGGGTTTGGGTTAGGGTTAAAATTAAAATTAGAGTTATTGTTGAACTTAGGATTAAGATTAGGGTGATGATTAGGGTTTGGGTTAGAGTTAAGGTTAAGGTTAGGGTTAGGGTTTAGGTTAAGGTAAGTGTGAGGGTTAGGGGTTAAGATAAGAGTTAAGATTACGGCTAGGGTTTGGGTTATTTTTAGGGTTAAGATCAGGGTTAGGATTATCTTTAGGATTTGGAATTAGGGTTAGTGTTAGGGTTAGGTTTAGGGTTAGAAAAAAGTTTAGGGTTAGGGTTAGGGTAAGGGTTGTTTAGGGTTAGGGTAAGATTTAGCGTTTTGGTTAAGGTTTGGGTGAGGGCGATGGTGAGAATAGGGTTAACCCTAATCCTAAGCCTAAGCATTAAACTGTTCTTAAGTTCTTGAAAAGAAAAACGTATTTTTCACTCTCTTATTTTCTCCGAAATAAAATGAGTTTTTTTCGCAAACAAATCAAAAACTTTATAAAATAAATAAATTACTGAAATAATCATAATTCAGTATATGTGATCGGGTTAGGAAAGAGCAGGAGAAGATAAGAGTGGGAGTTATATAGAAAGAAAGAAAAGAAATGTTTCCTTGTAACTATTTGTACCGTACTGAAAAAATGAGTTCTTTAAATAATGAAAAAAAAATCATCAGTGGATTCGATTTTTAAGAACATACAATATACAGAATCTAATGTTAATTTTAAACCTAAGTTCCCCCCTCCTTTAAGGTTTAAAAAAAAGTAAAACAGAAACAGAAACGAAACTAAATAAAAGTGATAAAAGAAATAAGTATGTATATATATCTCGGGGTCAATCCCGAGACCGTCTGATTATCAGTACGATTTTCTACCTACTGAGTTATTTGGCGCCCCCTTCTGTGGGTCCTTTTTTTTTCTTTAGTTTCTAAGCCAGATTGCTTTAGTTGTTTTCTGGAGGACGTGAGTAAGGATTCTAAAATTAACCATACAATTTTGTAATTCTTGACGTTTCATTTCTGCACCAACTAAAGTCTCTTAATACTTTAATTGTGGTGATTACATTCCTCTCATTGGTTCGTTTACTTCTGTAACTTTTTGTTAATGGAACTTTTCCTGATTTAAATATAATTTCTCTTTTTTTTTTTTTTTGCTTAAATGTGGTGATTCCCTAAACGCAATAAATGCTGCAGTCGCCCTAAAGCAACGATTACAAATTAATCTACAAATGAAAAGGCCGAAGTATTTAACTTTTATTCTATAAGATTTTGACCTAAGTAATACTTTATGTGACAACTATGTCATAGATCCTAGCTATACTCAAAACGCGACATAAAGAGGACAATCTTAAGACGACCAATTTTCTGTCGCCTTGAGTTCCAAATGCAAAAAAAAAATAAGTCTCTTAGGGTGACCATCGAGTTTCCTAATCGACCATCGATAAATATATGTGTATGTGTGTGTGTCTATGTGTGTGCGTGGGGGGTGTATATACAAAGCGGACATAGTACCTAGCTAACCCCTCTTCCCTTTTCATTATTTTTTTTTTATTTTTACTTCCGACAGATTGGTACATGATATCGGAGCGGAGAAAGTAGCTTGGTAACATATCTCTTCCCAGGAAAACAAATATCCATGATGCAACAGGAGCGTTCCCAGGTCTGGCAGAGCCACGAAGTCCTCTCGCTTTGAGGTGCCGCACCAATTAACCCTCCCAGCAGCACCTCCACTCTCGGGCGAGTGAGAACACAGCAAACCAGGTAAACGAAGCAGAAGAGCAGCTTGCAAGGATAAACCAGTTAGCTCATTTTTGGCACCGCATACAGATGGTCACAGGTGAGTGGTAATAATTTCCATGGATACAACACTCGCTGAATCATTTTGACGTGAAGTGGAAAGACGTAACGAGTAAAGCAAGCGGTAGACCGTATACAGCGCATAGTATCTGCCCGGTAATCGGGGAAAAAATCGTGTGTGCGGATATCGGGTTATGGGAATTTGGAACAGTTATCAAGTTATCAGAGATGATAAGGTGATAAGACACAATGAGGGACTTAGAATAAGATTAAAAATCGTTCATTCTTTTTACCAAACTCTGGGCTCGGATTTAAAAAACAAACAAAAGCAGAGACAAAGAAATTTGAACTGGGTTTTAAGGTTATTATTCTAGTTCTAGTAAAAAATAGCTTCATACTTGGCAATCAATTATCTCATAAATTTTGCATATTATATTTTAACTCGGGAAGAACAACGAAAAAAAAAAGAAAGTGGGTCAACGCTTTGAGTTATTATGAAAAAAAATCATTACACGGTTCTTCTTCTTCTTCTTCTTCTTCTTCTTCTTCTTCTTCTTCTTCTTCTTCTTCTTCTTCTTCTTCTTCTTCTTCTTCTTCTTCTTCTTCTTCTTCTTCTTCTTCTTCTTCTTCTTCTTCTTCTTCTTCTTCTTCTTCTTCTTCTTCTTCTTCTTCTTCTTCTTCTTCTTCTTCTTCTTCTTCTTCTTCTTCTTCTTCTTCTTCTTCTTCTTCTTCTTCTTCTTCTTCTTCTTCTTCTTCTTCTTCTTCTTCTTCTTCTTCTTCTTCTTCTTCTTCTTCTTCTTCTTCTTCTTCTTCTTCTTCTTCTTCTTCTTCTTCTTCTTCTTCTTCTTCTTCTTCTTCTTCTTCTTCTTCTTCTTCTTCTTCTTCTTCTTCTTCTTCGTCTTCTTCTTCTTCGTCATCATCGTCTTCTTGTTCTTGTTCTTGTTCTTGTTCTTGTTCTTGTTCTTTTTCTTGTTCTTCTTGTTCTTCTTCTTCTTCTTCTTCGTCATCATCGTCTTCTTCCTCTTGTTCTTGTTCTTGTTCTTGTTCTTCTTCTTCTTCGTCATCATCGTCTTCTTCCTCTTGTTCTTGTTCTTGTTCTTGTTCTTCTTCTTCTTCGTCATCATCATCGTCTTCTTCTTCTTCTTGTTCTTGTTCTTGTTTTTGTTCTTCTTCTTCTTCTTCTTCTTCTTCTTCTTCTTCTTCTTCTTCTTCTTCTTCTTCTTCTTCTCTTTATCTCTCCGACTATAAAGATCGTTTTAGAATGATTCCTCTCTTTGTCTCTGGGTCTACAAATGAATCTTCGTGCTTTCGCATAGTTTTGCGAGTGAAGCGCTATAACTTTTTAGTATTAGAGACTAAAATGCTGATTCTTTCTCTAGCTCATTTTTTTATTAGACTTTCTGAGAGTGAAGCAATAATTTGTTATTTCTTTTTAAATGATAATTGCTATTAAGTCAGCCATCAATAAACAGAAGACCGTTCGACTAGTGGCTGAGTGGTCCGATCATTCGATGAATGTGCCATAAGAAGTCTGGATCATTACGAAGACTCCAAGGCTTACAACGCCACAGAAAGGTAGAGAGATAGATAAACAGGTAGGTGGATATATATTTTTGAATGATTTAGGCCTACTTACTTTGCATGTCAATCCACAACTTGAAGTTTGTCAGTGGCGGTCTTCCCGTCTGCACTCTCGTAGTTGTTTTATATAATAGCGAGAGAGAGAGAGAGAGAGAGAGAGAGAGAGAGAGAGAGAGAGAGAGAGAGAGAGAGAGAGAGAGAGAGAGAGAGAGAGAGAGAGAGAGAGAGAGAGAGAGAGGGATACATACACACATAGAGAGAGACAGACAAGTACAGAGAAACGAAAAAGATTTTCTTTCCCCCTCCGTGGATTACTCTGGCAACCGCCTGTCTGTTATGCCAACTTCCGTTGCGTCTGTGTTCTTGTTGACGTTTCGTTCGTGAGGAGAGAGATTCAGCTGACGCAATTATGGCATGGATGCATTCGCTTCCCTTACTCTGCTAGTGTGGACAAAACCTGGTTCAGATATCAGGATAGCTATTATTAGAAAATCTTGGATCAGATCTTCTAAAATTGCGTAAGAAGTTGAAGAAGAAAAGGTATGTTATTATTAATTCTACCTTCTAGAGTTGTGTTCAAAATTTAAAAAAAATACTTTTTTTTTTAAATGACTCTTTTACCACTACTATCTACTTCTTGCCATGTGATGTATGAAGCCTCAATTTGTATCTTCTACGCGTAACGTTATATTGTTCTGCTCGCAGCTGGGGCTGTAACTAATCTTGAACCCACATCTTCCATTACAAAGTTCTCACTAATTTTTAACCTTCCTCCTCCATATAGTTTTCGATGTTCTCTTTTCCTTTTTTTTCCTCACTGGTCGATGTGTTGAATATATATTCATCGCCGAAAATCTCTCAACTCATATTTCCTATTCTGACTTTCTGTCAGATATAATTCTCTTACCATCTTGCAGTATTATCTTTAACAGTCTTATTAGACATCTATATTGAAAAACACCCATTTTTTTTTAATATCTTTTCGTCATTTTTGAACATTCATAGAGAAACATCTTTTTTTACAAATGACTCGATTAGTCTTATTTTAGCAAAAATCTTTACATTTCTTGGGATATGTAGCTCCGCTACCAACACTTGACATATTCGCTCCCAGGTATTCAAATTTCGAATTTCCTTTACGGAATCTTCTTTGAGAGTGATAGTGTTAATCATTAATATATAGTATTTGTCACTATTGGTTTTAAGTTCTACATGTGTGTCACGTTTTATCTTAGTTTTGATCTCTGGATAATTTACAAAAGAGCAAAGCTATGGGCGAAATCCAGGACGCCCAGTTTGGTTGTGAAATTTTATTATATACATCTTTGTATGTACGTGTCAAGCTGTCCCTCTTATTAGCACTTCAATTTCCATCTATTGCCATTTTTATCTTTGACCAGTGCAAAGTCTTCTTATTTCTCATCGCACAGTTTTCCCTAAGCCACACAATTCTTCATGCAATGTTTGTAACTTGCTTCCTCTACTTCTTTACATTAATACATTATAGCTCCGTCATATTGGACAGAGTTGATCACTACATTATAGCATTGCTTATAAATCGCATCCCCTATTGAGCATCGGGACACCAAGAGGCTGGATGTGACTATCAGTTCCAATCTCTTAGCAAATATCATCTGTTGATGAAGCGTCATGTTTCATCCGTCCTAGTCGATGATCGAAATAAATTAAACTCTACGAGGTCCGTTTCATAAATAAGTTTCCCTACTCTATAAAATCAAAACCGTCTAAGCTATATGTACATGAAATTTGGCACACTGAAGGATCAAACCTTTTGGGAATTCGCAATGAAATTTTGTGGCTCTATGTTGAACGGATACAAAATAGCATTTACTTTTCTGAAGTCCGTTGGAGCAAAATGGCCGGCATAATAGAAAGCTCACCGGCACACCAAAATTTTTTGAAGATATGACATCCGTGTCATCATAAAATTTTCTGTTATTTTGGGAAAAGATGCATCATGCAGTCACAAAGATCTAGTGACTGTTTTAAGAGAAAATGCTCCTTCTATTCAGACGGTAAGAAAGTGGGTAAAAGCTGTTTCAGAGGGACGAGATGACATGGAAGATGAATCTCGTCCTGGCCGACCTGAGACAGCATGCGGGGATGCAAACATTTCTAAAGTTCTCGTTTCATTGAGTGATGACAGACGAAAAACTTGTGAGGAGATTTTTACGGAAACATCGATGTCTAGAACGTCCGTGTTTAGAGTTCTAACCAACAAACTGGATAAGAAGAAGAAGTTTTCAAAATGGGTTCCACATTTGCTGAGAGATGAGCAGAAGGAGTCAAGGGTCAATTTTTCCAGAAACTTTTTGCGGAGATTTCAAACTGAGCAAAATGACTTTTTGGGTCGGATAATTACCGGTGATGAGACTTGGGTGTATTCCTGGGATCCTGAAACAAAGCGGCAGTCAGCCGAATGGAGAGACTTTGATGAGCCTCGTCCAGAGAAAGTTCGACGCAAACAAGGGGCTCTCAAGGTCATGCACATGATCTTTTTTGACATGAATGGTGTGATTCTGCGCTGGCCTGTACCTATAGGCACCACAATCAATGCACAGTACTACAAGAAGGTGCTGCAAGACAAACTCAGACCTGCCATTCGAAAGAAACGACCCGGGCTGTTGGAGTCAGGCATCTTGTTTCACCACGACAATGCGCCAGTCCATACGGCCCGGGCAGTGACAGACGTTTTGGCTGGTTACAAGTGGGAACTGCTCGAGCATCCTCGTTATTCACCTGACCTTGCTCCCTGTGATTTTCACCTATTCCCTAAAATGAAAGAACATCTTCGCGGCCAGCGATTTGAAACAGAAGAGGACATTATTCAGGCTAAGAAAGTAGCAATAAAGAACCTGGAGAAATGTTCTTACGTCACTGCATTTAAAGACTGGTTACAACGGATAGAGAAATGCGCCAACAATGGTGGATGTTACGTTGAATAGGTCAGATATTAAAGGCAATCTGTGCCAAATTTCATCATCTTATGCCTTTTGGTTGTTGATTTATGGAGGTGGGAAACTTATTTATGAAACGGACCTCGTACTGTAACGTTTAACCGCTTCATGAAGCTTGGTGGGTTGTTGTTGTTTTTTTTTTAATTATTTCCAACTCAGTTGGAGGCATCTTTTTCATTTATTTCAATATTTAAACGGCTTTTTCCAATACTTATCAATATCCTTTATTTCTTTGCACTTTATCAGAAAAGAGACTGCATATCAACCACAACCTTTCAAAATTTCCTACGTCCAAGTCACTTGGAGACTTTTTTTTTTCATGCATTTCAATATTTCACCGAATTATTCCTATAGTTATTATTATCTTTTGTGTCCTCGCACTTTATAGCACCGTCACCTGTTTCCACAGAAGATTTGGACGTTACTCAGGCCTTTTAGCTAAGTAAACATGTGAAAACAGCGTACAGTAGGAAAAAAATTGACACGCAGTAGAGCCAATCTGAATCAACAAAGTAATGAAGACAAAGTAATGTCCCAGCCGAACTCTTCAAAAATGTCCGTGAAAATTTTCCTGTGAAAATATCCAACTCACGGATTCTCTAAAAAGTAAAAATTTTGACAATATTGTCTCAAAAAAAAAAAAAATAACTTCCCAATATTCTTAGAACTTTGGACTCATTGCCTTAAAAACTGCGTTTCAGTTGATTCAAGAAGAAAGCTAATTTTTGTTGTTGTTTTTGTTCCATTTTGACGTAAGGCCCAAATCTATGTAACAGCTAGCTATATCCCTGTTTATCAAAAGAAAAATCAGGTTTGTATAATTATCACTTGAAGGATGATCTGGAGGAATTCGTAACTCTCAGCAATAATAATTTTTTATCATTAAGACTGGTTGAGACTGGAGGTAAATCCCGGGCTGACAACTGGCAAGCTATGGGAATAACCTGTCCCGCGTCACTTTGTCGAGAATAAATAAATGTATGGAAATTCTCCGTCGTATTCCCTCAACATGAGGCCAGAGGCACGTGAGCAACAATGTTAATAGTCACACGGCCCGGCATTAATATGTATAGCAATGGAGAGAGAGAGAGAGAGAGAGAGAGAGAGAGAGAGAGAGAGAGAGAGAGAGAGAGAGAGAGAGAGAGAGAGAGACAGAGACAGACAGACAGACAGACAGACAGACAGACAGAGACAGAGACAGAGACAGAGACAGAGACAGAGACAGAGACAGACAGACAGACAGACAGACAGAGACAGAGACAGACAGAGGGGAAAGATAGATAGTGGGATATAGATTAATTTGAACAGGAAAGAGAGAGAGAGCGAGAGAGAAAAACATTCAGAGAAAATAAGTACAAACATAGAGAGTGTGTAGATAGGTAGGTAGGTAGAGAGAGAGAGAGAGAGAGAGAGAGAGAGAGAGAGAGAGAGAGAGAGAGAGAGAGAGAAAATATGAGTAAACATAGAGGGAGGTGGGCAGATAAAGAAAGAGAAAAACACAGAGAAAAAATGTATAAACAAAGAGAATGGGTAGATAGGTAGATAGCGGCAAAAAAAGAAAGAAAGAAAGAAAGAAAGAGAGAGAGAGAGAGAGAGAGAGAGAGAGAGAGAGAGAGAGAGAGAGAGAGAGAGAGAGAGAGAGAGAAAGAGAGAGAGACAGAGAGGGAGAGGGAGATAAATTATTTATAACTTACAGTCCCCAAACATTAATTTTCATTGTAACCTTGACTTAAAGATAATTACCAGACAAGTGACTGTTGTGCATACAATATTCATACATCAAGGGGCGCTTTTTTTTTTTTAATCAGATTAAGAAATTTATATAAATAAATAAATAAACGTAAAATAAATAATACGATCAAGCTATTATTTCTAAGCATCAAATCTTCAAAATAGTAATACACCCGCACCGTTTCCCGAAATGCCTCTAACCACCAGGTAGCGTAATTGATTGTCATTGCTTACTTGTAAAAAACACAAATTAGAAGCAAATTATTGTCGTTGCCAATTATCATCGAACGGCTGCTCGCATGTAAAGAGAAAACTAATTTTTTTTAAAATTGTAATCTGTTAGAAGCCTAGCGGGGCTTGGTGCGATAAAGTCAAGGACAGTTAATACAAGGACACAAGGAAAAAACATTTCAGGGCATTAGCTCGTATGAAGCATCTTTAGTCAGAAACCTCCGCGCCTATATCTGAGGATACCTTACTAAAACCGTATAAGATTCTTCTGGAAACTAAGGTAATAGGAAACTTTCAGAGGGCACGTCACTAAAAAACAGAAGTGAGTATGAATTCAAACGGGTTTACGCGGGAAGATAATGAAAAGATTCAATTGAATTGCATTGTCTTCACTATCATTTGCAGTACACGTAATGGAGTTCTTTTTCAATGTACTGGCCACTAAGTTTCTTAAAGCTAAAGAAAACTTTAGTCCCGCTTCGGACGGGTCAAAGACTCTTGACATGAAAACGGCGGCCTTTGTCAAGTTTGGAGTTTAGCCCGGACCTCTTTGTAATAACTCACTGAGCTGTATGATGGAGTGTATCAATAAGGGGAAAAATGAGCGTGATATCACCTTCACCTAACAAGGCTTAATCACTGGTTCTTAAAAATATATATTCTTTCAAGTGCAAGACTAAAATGCATCAATAACTTGGGAAATGTTCCAATTGGGCTTAGTGTGCTGTGAATCAAATAATTTGAGACTCGAACTAGAAACAGTAATGTTACAATATAAAACGTTATAAAATCACAATTTAAAAAAAACTGCCAGAGGAGAAAAAAAAGCCAATATGTTGATATTCTGAAGTTAAATGTAAATATTTATACCCATATCACCCTTTTTTAATATAAATTCGAACTTGAAATATAATAAATAAAAATAAATATAACAATGATCAAACAATGAGGAAAATGTTTGCTGTATTATTTTATTAAATATATATATATTATAATAAAAGTCAAATGCGCTGTATTTCCCAAGTGATGCACTTTTATGGGCCTACAATTAGACAAGATAAAGTCATCTTTAAGGAAGATCAAGTGGTATGAATCATCTCACCGCTTAACATCAAAAGATGATGATCTATTTAGTCTGAAATTCAAGTCTGAAAGTATAGCCCTAATGAGTAACATAACCACACTCTCTTTGGAGCCTACTGAGGCAAAGGTCTTTGGAAATCTTTTCTCGGAAAATAAAACTCAATCGTCCAAGAAGCGCACTAGGATGTGAACGGCAATAAAGAGGTATAGATAGTTAAAGACTGTGGAGGTGGATTGTACATGTTTATTTAGCAGACTCCTGTGATAGATCTGAGGGAGAGACGTAAATTTTGCATCCAAAATAATCTCAGGCGTGACTCAATCAGTAACGAAACGGAGGCCAGGGGACATTCTAAGGATCCTGTGCGGATGCAGTCGCAGGACCGTCAACTATGGAGATGCTTTGCTGCTGACTTCATGCCAATGAGTAATCTAGTTATAAAGTAGGTTGCTTCAGTAAGAACGGGTTATTCTAGACAGGATCAAAATGAATTCAGATAACACAAAATCTGTTTTCCTCTTGAAAGAAAAGGTAAACTATGAATCAGATGAAGAAAGCGCTAAGACTTTTTAACCACATTGGTATTGTTACTGTAGCAATTATTTTGTGTTTCAAAAATTGATTTAATCACTGAAAGGTAAAAGCGTTTCACAACTCAGGAACTTAGCTGTGTAGACACTAGATCATACCACAGGTTAATTCGTGGATCGTACAGCGTTAGATTATAGGAAGAAGACTTTTGAAGAAATGCTAAATGGTGAAAACTTCTTAAAAAAATGAAAATGATTTTCATAATTATGTCACGCACTAAGTTTTTTCAAACGAATATTTGTTACATTATAATCTCGGTCGGAAATACACATAAGAGTAATTTATTCTTTCCGATGATTTTAATTACACAAAAATAGCCGTTACAATCTTTGTTGTGTTTCAACAGAGTAAAGTTTTCCCAAGATTGATAAGAATAGATTTAAATCTTCAAAAAAAGCTTGTTCAAGGGAAAAAATATAAGTTTATCGGATGCCCTCCATTAATTCAAATGACTATATGTTAAAATTTTTATGGATTATAGTCATGAAATATTTAACACATAGAAAAAATACTACTCAGCTATATTCCTTTCTTCAAAACTGTATTTTCAATTCGCAGCTATATTGCCAACTTAACTTTCCGTAAATAAAACGCGTTTCAATCCCTTTTCGGCTGAATTAAACTCAGCATGAGTCTATTTATTTTTTTTCTTTTGTAGCTAAAATGTGTTTTTTGAAACTTCGAGTATATGTTGTAAAAATCCTTAAAAATCATTCATTTTCTTTGAACCGATGTTTAAAATATTTGGCATTGTAGCTCCAGTATTGAGCATGTTTAAAATTAGAGACTCTAAGCTCATCAGAAGGCCTAGGTCAATAAAATTATGTGCGAGTCATTACCTCAAGGAGTTTTCCTGAAAGTATGATCTTCAGTCTTATTCTTCTACTTTTTAGTATAAACATTAGAATTTAACGTAGAAAAAAAAATAAAAAAGTAAGATAATTATGATCTAATGCAGAAAACACCAGAAATGAGATGGTGGAATTTCCTTTGATGCTCATATAATAATTAAAGACACCTCTGATTTACGCTTCAGCTGCTGGTTGATTTTTTTCGTTCTTGTAGGATTTGTGTAATCATTTCCTTCTAAAAACTTCTTATTTTTAAACCAAGACAGCAAAGGGTGATATATAGCAAATGTTTCCCCACTTGGAAGTAGTTAGAGTAATGATCTAGATGCACGCAAAACATCAAAAAACACTTGTTTGGAATTAACTTCAGCGCTGCCCTTTGCTGTGGATTTATTCAGTCAATTTTTTTGCTGATTTTTTTTCAAGAGAATCTTCTACATCTAACTCTCGATTTTACATACTGGTAATCAGTTTTTATGCGTACAATTCCAAACTCACACGTTGAAATGATGGACGCTTATCATGCATGCAGGTAAATCTGGCCAATTTGTGTGATAATGAAAAGATAAATAAAGAATAAATACCGTTCTCTATTGCATACATCTATTAAAGAGAGAGGATATACACCGTAAAGTACGGTTTAAACACGGTACAAGTCGACTTCATGTCATCATTTGTTTGAGTAAATATCGATAATTGTATGACTTGTCTCTCTCGTAAATTTCTGATACCTTTTTTTAAGTTTTGTTTGGGTTTTTTTTTTTTAAGTCTTATGTTTAAGGAACATAAACGAATTTGTTAAGATTCAGAACAAGAAAGTAAAAATTAAGTTTAAATGTCCAAGAAATACATTTTAGACTGACACTATTTATTCTTTTCATATGGATCGTTTACAAGGTATTTAAGGTTAAAAATTAAAAAAAAAAAAAAAAAACCATAATCACAAAAGTTTTACGGCATGTGAAGAAATAAAGTTTTAAGTATATTGCTTCTTAAAGCACAAAAGAGCGCTTAGAAGTCTTGCTTGTTTTGTATAACTACTCAGAACTTAACTTACCCGTCATAGTTTTACGGAGCAGTTATCTCTATGGTTGCTCCCACGTCAACATTTTAGTATGAAAAAAAAATAACGCTAGAAATAGCGTTGGGAGTGTGTGTGTGTGTGTTTGACACAGTTTTGGTGACGTCGACTAGTGTCTTTCTCTGACTATACATACATACGAGTGTTAAAACAGAATAACTAATATCCTTGGTGATACGGACCACGGCTGTTCTTAGCTTCTCGTGGTTTTATAATCAACAGAAATAATTTCCCAATGTGATTGATATGTATATTTGAAGTAAGGAAATAAACCCTAACTAAACATGATTCTATTATTATTATTATTATTATTATTATTATTATTATTATTATTATTATTATTATTATTATTATTATTATTATTATTATTATTATTACTACTACTACTACTACTACTACTACTACTACTACTACTACTACTACTACTACTACTGCTGCTGCTGCTGCTGCTGCTGCAACTGCTACTACTACTACTACTACTACTGCTGCTGCTATTGTTATCACCAAAAAGATGAGATGTCTTGATATCTTAGCATCAATGGACTCCCTTGGTTGTCACTGTTTTTGTCTGCCTTTCTGTCTGTTTCTCTACACTCACCCCCGCCCCGTTTTACATGTAGACAAATACACTATTTGTTTGAAGAATTAAACGTATGATCAGCATTTCTCTTCATGATGAAGAGACATATGATCGAAAAGACAAAGGATACAATTTGTCTTCATTATTCTGAGACTCTTGATGCGGCTCTTTCTAGACCGACGTTAACACCAAACAAGCCAGAAACTCTGTTAAACCTTTGCAAGGAGTTTGGCATCATTGCCTTTTCTTGTATTCTCAATTACATGTATCAATACACACTCCTATTACTAGTATTAGCGTCACTTTTTTTTTTTTTGCTTTTCTTACCATAGAAGCAGCTGCTCTTTATCACATGTTACACCAAAGTGGAATTAAATAGTTAAAAAAAAAAAAAGAAATAAGATATCCGATTCAGACACGGATCAGAAATCTAAGCTCCTTAGTCCCTGATAATTTGATTTCGTCTTTTTTGTTTCTTTTTCCCGCTGGCGTATAGATCTAAGTCGAAGGGAAATAAGCGAAGAACAGCAGAACTGTAAAATTGTTTACCTCCCGTATTTGGTGTTGAAACACTACATGAGCCACACCGCTTTGAGAAGAGATCTGCACAATTTCACCTTTCATCTTCGTCATGAGCTCTGCCGCGGGTTCAGATGAAATCTAACTACAGGTAGTTTATTGTTGATTTGACGAAAAAAAAATCTATCTACCTTTGTATGAAGATGTAAAGCGTCTGCATGTAATGCACTTTGCGTTAAAACTGAATGTAAGGCCATTGGTATCGTTTTCTTGGTTTCCTTTAAACAGCAGTTTTGATTTTATTTCAAAGTAATAATGACATCAATTTGGCACTTTAATGATTAAAATCCAAAATCAAAACATTTTTTTTTAATTCTAAAATCGAATAAGTCAGAACGGTTAGCAATCGTTTTAAATGATACAAAAGTTGAGGTGCTTTATCAGTACGATTGTGTATGATATCCTGGAGAAAATTTTATTGCAATGCAAAAGTGCAATAATTATTCAGATATTAATACATATAATTTTCTTCGATTTCTATGGTCAACATAATTATTAACATTATTTAATTAACAATGATTGCACTCACTACAAACACAACAAAGAAACAAGCGATGGAACAAAGTTTAATGAATGAAAGATACCCAAATATTGTTCATTTTTCTTCTCCAGATACATGCATTCCATCATACATGTATCTTATAACGTTTTTTTTATATTTAACATTCATTTACAAAAATATGCATGCTTCTTTCTAAGAGCATACAGTGTTAAAAAATATCTAAATATTAGGACTGCTTCGTCAAATGCACAGATTTTACGAGTAGAAAAGTACTTTTTCTTCTTTGCTTTTGACAATAAGAAAAGAGGTACATGCACACACACACATATGTTTTGCTGACTATCGATGAATTTTTATGCTTAAGCAAGATTAGTGCATAAAGATCTTTTCACTTCTACCTTAAATAATCTGTCTGCACCATTACAGGCCGACTTCATAGTTGATGTGAACCGAATTTGTAATCACTAAAAGTCATCAATTTTGATATTTGTATATAATTTATATATTACATTTTTTATAGTAATTATTTTGTCTACAACTATTTCAAGGGATTTTTAATGAAACGTTATAAAAGATACCAATATATTGCAATATTATAAGAGTATGTTTAAGTCAGGTTCAGAGCAAGAACATGCATAAAAATATATCTCTGAAAGAAATAAATGAAGAAAAGACCAGTCTATTGAAAATGTTTTAATCTCCCGAATCTTCAGAAAAAGTAAGATGTGGTACATGATTTAAAAAAAAACGAGAACATATGTCTGGGTATGTATTATTTTAGGCTCTACTTTTCAGTGCAACTATTTGATTTATGTCAAGAAGAGTAACAAATTTAAGAATTCAATTTGAGCAAATGTACTTTTCATGGTGATTTGACTGTCATGGCATTTTCAATAGGTAATCTCAAGCAAAAGGGCATGCAATTTGACCTATAAAGTCTTCAGAGACAACAGGAAAAGAAACATATATAAATATATAGAATGTTGCAGGTCTAAATGCAATTTCAAATGACTTTTATTGTAATGCAAGTTTGTCAGCACCATAAGAGACAAAAACTAACCTGCATACACAAAAATAAATAAACATAGTTTGATTGTACTACTAAGCAAAACATCAAAAATAAAACTAGAGACAAAATATTGCATTAACCATAGATAATACAAGTTCTTGAGGCACTGTGAAAACATACAATTTTAACATGCAAACCAAAACAGTCATTTTCCTACCCAAATTATATCTTGCTGTAAGATCTATAAAGCACATAGATTTTTCATACTTTGCCTTCAAAAATAAAATTGTAAACACTCTACAAGATAAATTGTGACCACTGATGCACTTCAGTACTACTAAGGCAATGTACCCTGGAAACAACCTACAGCTATTAACATACAATATTAGAATAGCAGGGGTTCTTGCCTGAAATAACAACCACATAAACGATGGATAAGGAGTCTTTCTCACAGATTCTGATGTGATCTGCTTCATACATTGTTACAAAAAAACAGCAAAGCATCCAGGGCGACTTTAAGAGCAGACCAAAAATCGACTAAGTTCAATTTGTTTATTATTTCAGTGGCTCAATATCTGCAAGAACCCTTCATACCAAGGTAAAAAAAATCTTTAAATTTTTAAGGACATTGTTTCTTTCATCATATTCCAATAGATCCAAGATCAAAGCAGCATCAATTGAAATGAAGCAGCAGAGTCCAGCAAGGTTTTCCACACTTCTCTCTTTGACAATGGAATAAACATATTTTAAAAAAGAAAGTAAAAAGAACCTTGGTTAATTAGAATTTAGATACACATGTGGATCAAAGGATTGTACTGTGATCCAAAAGAAAAAAAATTAGAAAACCAAAATGAAACCATGTGACAAGAAATACACCACACAAAAAGCTTAGAGTCTATCAAAATTTTTAAAGACAAAACCGACAGCCAAAATGCATCTGCCCCTTGCAAACAATAGAAAATCTTCTCAATATCCTGAAGAAAAAAGAACTTGCGGAAACCTTACAAAAGACCTTTTATGTGTCCATAGAGCAGCATAAGTGAACCTGCTTTTCATACACCTCACAGCAAGGGGGCGAATACCTTAGCAGTTTGAAACCCAAAACAACAACTTTGCCCAGGGACAAGCTTAAAGTTTGTTTTGAGGTCTGTTCTTCTAAAAACAGAACAGCAAAAAAAAAAAAATCAAAGTCTTCAGTTTGGGCATCTCAACCTTTACATGGAGACTTCAAGCATACTTACTGGCCACCAAAATATAGTAAGCGCTACGAATTGAATTTTTCTATTCCTGGCATATCCAAAAACTTACTTACATGAGTCAAATATGAATAGAGTTGGACAATTCCAAATATTTTTTTTTCTTACCAGATACAAATAATTAGAATGAAAAAGTAGGGAGAAAAGTATTGCTCATCAATATTTCTTGAACAGTGAAAAAATGTCTTGTGCTATGTTCTTATTTTTACTACATGAAAATTATCTTTCCATAAAGTATGTATATAAGATCATAAAAATCATCATAAATTCACTGATCTCTTAAAAAATTTGTTAAGTACAGGTATTGATTGTAAAACATAAAAAGTTTTTGGGAATGGTTTTTTTTTTTTTTTATGGCAGTGCAGTTTTAAAAGATACACTGTTCACACATAGAATTTAGTCTATTGTACTACAAATAAGCATAATATTTTCAGCATAGAAAATAATCATGCGTGGAAACACAAAGAGAAGACAATTTCAGTTTAAATAATATTTTACGAATGCAAGACATAGAAATCTCTTATTTAGTTTTAAAGTAAGAACCTTTTCATTGACAAACCAAGTTGTACTCAGCGAAATATGTTAAAACAACATTGAAAGGATAAGTGAGATGTAGTTGAATGTGCTTGAGCATTCCAATTTGTATTGAATTCTTCTCATCATCATTAATATTCCTCCTATCACTACCAAAAACTGTTAGTTCTATTGCTGCAGCTAGCGTTATCTAACCTTACCCTTTTCAGTTACTTAAAACTGATTTGTGTGATAATCACTTCTCCTTCTTTTATATTTATTTACATAATATGCCAGGAGAATTACCCCTTTTATTTTATTTTATCTATTTTGTTTTGCATGAACAATAATAAAATGTCATGACACACAGAGTTCTTAAGGCACATTGGTAAAATATTAATACACTTAAAACATTAGAGGAAACTTAAAAAGGACGAATTAAAAAAAAAATGCTGCTGCTGATCACATATTAGCGAAAATTGCTACATATATCACTTTTGTGAAAACTGAAGTGACATCTTTAAATATTGTTATCAAGCTCCATAACTTCAGCTTGCACTTAGCAGTACTAAGAAAGAGTATGGCCTTTGGCATGGAATATTCAAAGCAAAGTAGATAATGGCAATGGGACACATGGTATGATTTGATGCAAAACTCTGTTTGTGTGTGCAGTAAAGATAAAATATGAAGCAGAAAACTGTATTTTTACTCCCATGAATTTGCTAGAAAAGCTTCACAAGAAATTATTCAATTCTAATCAAATAGATCCTAGCTCCGCACTAAAAAAAAAAACAAAAAAAAATATATTTGTTCTTGTAGGTATAAAAAAAATAAAGTTTAAGTCATAGATTGGTCTTGGTCTTTACAGGTGAGAGACTTTTAAACTGTATAAAAGACATTTGAAAAATTTTAATTTTCACAACCGAGAAGTACTGTTACAATTGACACATCTTTTTCAATGAACATGTCCAAAGAAACATTTTTTTTTACAAAAAAAAAAAGAGTAAAAGCCGTTATAAAACTATGCATTTTATAGATCAGTTCTCTTTAGCGACCAAGACTGTTGCGTTGTATATTATTAGTGCGTACATACTTCAAAGCTCAGGAATATTTCCAAGTTATATACACAACACATTCAATCAAATTGTGGTAAAGGTTCCTTCTTACTTAAATCTTATCCTCTCTGTTTTTTTCCCTCAGTTCCCATTTATATGGGAAATCAGCTAGCTTTGAACTTTTCCAGATATGTTTAAGAACCTTTAAAAAATTAGATATTCCTGCAAACTGCGTTGCGAAAATTCATAGCTGCACATTTATTTAAACTTACCTGATAATCAATGTTTAAAAAGATGAATGGGTAGATTTAGGTTTTACAAAACTATCTAAGTATTCCACAGTTGGAAGGAGGAAAAAAACATTCTTTGCACAATATGACAGGCATGACATTAGCTTTGACGTGAACCTTGAAGCAAAGTTACTTCATTATGCAGCCAGTAAAATACCACAAACATTGCATGAGGAATAAATATAGATGTGTTTAAAGAGTTAATTCTTGATCAGTCAACCCAACTAGATAACTGTTAAAATAAAGTCCTTTAAAGTTTAATACATACTTACTCTTACATCCTTCAAAGAATTGGAAATTGAGAAAGCTCTAAAAAACCATATTTTCAGCTTCTCAGGAAAATAAAGCCAGCAAATTTACCTTTATAATAATATATATGTATAGATAAGTAGTGTAAAAAAAAACAAAAGCAAACAAACCAAAGAAATCTATGAATCCAAACACTATACAAACTGTATAAATAGTCTTGACAAAAACTTATGAATGACAGAGCACTTGCATATGTCTGATATGTGGGAAAATGTAGTTTCTAATAAACGACAGAAAATGAGAAAGAAAATTTGACAAGTCTTCAACCAAGAGGAGCCATTGCTAATTAATAAAAAATTTCTTTGTCTGTTGTATGAGACTTATGAAAGCCCTAACGATAAAAGCTTGAATAAGAAATATGATTTACAAAAACCAATAACCGTATTCTCCTGAACACCATTCAGATACGAGGTATGTACAAAAGGGAGATAATGAAAAAATGATTTAACAAATGTACTTCAGAAGCGTGATTTTTGTTCAAAAGAAAATGTTCATGCCTCACAATAGTTTATGAAAACTTATGATAAATGACTATGTGCACAGAAATGGAAAGAAAAAAATTATGTATTTATAATGTTGTACATATCAAGACATCCACAAATCCCATTTTTCTATGGTTTTGTGGAAGAAACCCTTAGTGTATAACAATTAAAAATAACTGAAGAGAGCGGCAAATCTGCTTCAATTGTGCATATCAGATACATAAAAATATATCATTTTTTTTTTTAAAAAGGTCTATAAGTAAATGCAAGATTATGTTGGTGTCCTTGGCGCACTCAACTTTTAACAAGATGTATGCAATGTGTAGAAGGAAAGAAAAGAAAAACCACGACTTAAATACCTGTCACTAGACATCTAACTATAATTGATGTAAATTTATATCAAACTATTGGAAAAAAAGTATAAAAAATTTTACACAAAAAAAAAACTATATATATTTGAAAAAAAATATTTTACTTTTAGTAAAAACAACAAAGTTTCTTTTTCTCCGTGGTAGACTGACAACCATAAAAAATTAAATCCTAAAATTTCACTTTAAATTATGGGAGAAAAATAATGCCAAGATATAAAACTGAAATAAAATAGAAGAAGAGGCAAAAGAACACAAAAAAAAAAAATTAAACAAAATATAAGAAAAAATACAATTTCACTTCAAACTTCCAAATAACTGAATTCATATGTAAACTTGTTTCCCTATAGCATTGCTATAGAATCACAACTTCTTAAATGTTTCTCAGATGCACAAGATAAATAAAACGAGAGAAAGTAAATACATGCTAGATGATTTGAATCTTTTTGATTCTATGACAGTAGTCATGCTCAATGATGTTTTAGTATTTTTCATGACAGTTAAACATGTAATATTTTTCTATTGGCAAAAGTTTCCCTGTCACATTCCTTTTAAGATCTCAGGCTCTACATAAAGACCAAACTCCATAGATTTATATCTATATAGAGCCATTAAACTTTCATCCATTCTTCAGATCTCCTAATTGAAAGTCTGATTATCTTTCCTTAATCAACAATGGTTACTTCTTGCCCCCTTCATAATACATTTAACAACATCCCCCATTCCGCTCATCTCCTCCACCTCGATTTCTTCCAAGCTCACTTGATGCTCGACTTTCACTGGCAGAACTAGACATCTCAATGTTATCCAAGATACCCATAGAATTGGTCATTCGATCCCTCGGCTTTTTCGCGCCACTTGGCAAGGATAGAATGTGCTCCACAAGGAATTGCATGCACTCATCTAGAGGAAGCAAATAGTAAATGATTCTTGTGAGAAAGGTGGTACAAAAATTCATGATTTATAAGAAATAAAAAAAGTGTTAGAGAGCTTATTGTTTTGTATGTTTACATACCGTTTCAAATTGCCTTATATAGTATTTATTTTCTCTTCTAAATACAACTTTCATTACTTTTCATGAGAAGAATAAAAAAAACAACATGGACAGTTGAAATTATAATCATGTTATACTGAAAGAAACACAATGAAGTGTCCCAAAGTTCAAATTCATTAAGTATAATATTATGATATTTGTAAATAGAAGCCACAAAAGTCATTATTTCTTTTAAAATTAGCAAAATAAACTTTGAAAAAGTGACTGATCTAAATAACTCAATATGTACCGCAATGCATTGAAATGTAAACAATATGATAGTCTTTGGCTTCAAACAACAATAATAAAAATGATTAGAGAATACTAATTGTTTTTGTTTTGTTTTATTATGAAGGACTCAATTAAATCCTTTGTTTTCTCCTGCAAGAGTGAAAACCTACAAAATGAATTTCATTAAGCTTTTACTGTCTTGGTACTTCCATTTAAGCTAGCCTTAAAAAAAAAAAAATGAACCATACTGCCCACAAACCTATGTTTAATCCAGTTTTTGCAGAAGTTTGGTACCATCCTATGAAGTTTTTGTCTTTACAAAAACTATTCATTTTCTCCACTTCTACTGAAATGTCCTCAATATCACACTGAAATATGAACATGGAGATAAAGGCCATTTGTAAAAAAAAATTTTGTAATAAATATATAAATAAGATCAGAATTGGAAAAAGGGCTGATGTAAATTATTAAATCATGAATGTAAGAAGTTACAGAAAAAAGATTAAAGTAATACGTGAAGATTTTAAAAAATTAAAATTTGAATAATACCATAATTATATTCCTACCAGATAAAAAAAAACTAATTCATTGTCTAATTACGATTAGATTACTTTTGTAACTTTTTTCCCACAATAACAGAGATCCATTGGCTTTCTGTATCAGAAATTGTATACAAGGCCAAGTTCCTCTCTGATGTTACCAATGCTTCATGAGATTAACTTCATGTGCATTAATCTGTTTCAGTTCACAAGTAAATGAAACAAATTAAGGATCAAATATTCTGCTCAAGCAGACAAAGTGTACTTTGTCATTTACAAAAATTTACATTCTGAAGTAAATAACAATCCTAAAATTCATGAATTCCACATTTTACAGGTTAAAATAATTGATTTTTAGACACTGACATGCATCTATGGTCTCCTCTTTAGAGACAAATAGATTTGCAGTACACTGACCCGATGTTAATGAAGTGTTCTAATACTACTACATATACCACTCCTATTTACTGCTGTGCACACAGATTTAATAGATGTGAGCAAAATATAATAAACTTTATTTTAAGTATAAAACATGCTTAGTACTCTCCACTCACTTTATTTGCAAGAAGCATCACTGGAACAGGGTCTTCATTAGCCAGCATAACTTTTGAGTTGACATCTTCTAACCACTAAGGACATTGAAAATGGTATTAAAAAAAGAATGAAAGTAAAGCACTATAGCTGTTGACAGTCTAGGATCTTCAGTTAGTTTTACATCTTTGGTCAGATGGGATAATACTTAGTTTTATATTAAGCTCTTTTTGAGTAAGATGCTGAAAATTTCATATTCAAATAATTTATACAGAAAACTGCATCTTTTTGGGGGGCTTCTAGGTGTTTGATTTTGATTTTGCATGAAATCGTTATAACTTTCTTTATTTTATCTTGATATAAGAAAAAAAAGTTGAAATGCTGTTTATTAATTAAATCTCTGTGGCATCTAACTCATAAGAAATGCTCTGAAAAATTACATAAGGTGGATTCCACTTAGTTATATGATGAGCATGTCATTGTAAGAGTTATACATAAGATGCAGTTTGTTCTAAAAATGTGCACATACCTTCAACACTGAGTCAAATGTAGCTGGCCTAAAGAAAAGAAGAAAAAATAAAGAAAAAATCTGATAGTAAAGTGAACTCTGAATATAAACAGACAAGATAACATTTTTTTTTTCGGTTCATGACAGATCAAATATATCATGTCATGGAAAGTGCAAGGCTTTACATCAACAGTACGCAGCCCCATTGCAGGTGTGATAACCTACAATCAACCTTAAATATCATGAAATAATTACCGTATATTTCTATGTTTCTTATAAAAGTATAAAACTTTGTGAATAACTTGTTTTATTCGACTATATTAATATCATATCATGATTCAACTGGCTTATATGCTGTATGAGTTGTGAAGAGCACAAAAAAAATATTTTACACAAATATCTACTCTCTTTTGCCGAGTGTAAGAAGATAATGCATGAACATTGGAATGACTTACAGAACATAATGAAGAAAAAAATATGTATTTAAGAATTTAAAAAATAAACATGGTTTTAATTTTTCTTTAAATGCAAAGTCTGAGACATTGGTTCTAATCGTTCAGGAAAAAGGGAAAAAGTTATTTTCCAAATTTAAAATAAAGATTTTCTGCCTAGAAGTAGAAGGAAAGCACCTTTTTTAATATTTAGGCATCATAGATACTGCCTTTAAAAATTTGATTACCTTGATAGATCAAACACAATGATAGCAGCAATTCTGGAGTGAAATAAAAAAAGCAATAATAAATTGTAAAAGAATCTACATGGGTGAAAAATTAAATTGGAAAAATATTTTCAAGATTTTTCTCACAAGAGATAAACTCTAATTTAAATTTAATTATTATTTTAAAAATGCTTCAAGTTTTGATCTCAGGGCTTCCATCTTTGTAAAAACTGTACTACCTAACTTCAGTATCAATTACATTATTCTTGAGACTAATCATGCTAAGGTTACAAGAATGATGCGCAAAAAAAAATATCTTGCTATAGCTCTTTTCTTAAATCATTTTATAAAGGAAAGTGCAAAGTTGTATAATGGTAGAGAAAAGAAACTATTTATTAAAAAATGTACAATATAATGCTGCTATCTAAATTTGGATTTGAAAGTTATTATACAATAAATAAAACTTCATATATACCACATAGCATTCTTTAGTTTTTTCAAGGTAGTGCCAATCAACGTTATATTTGCTAGAATGTATTATGAACTTACGTACATTCATATTTTCACATGAAATTTGTAAGTTTGAATTATTTGCAGATTAAAAAAACCTCATAAAATAAATTTAATTTAATGGAAGTGAATCATGAAAAAGAGTAAGGGTGGCGAATGTAGCCATTATATGTGTGCATGTGTGTTTTGGTAAGCAAAGAAGGATGTCAAATTAACAATGCTACAATGATATATTATATTAAGATATTAAAAAAATTCAAATAATAGATGACATGTATGCGTTTGACTTGTAATTATTGATGTTCAGCACTTTTAAGATGAATAAAACACTTACGCATATTTGTAGTAAACCCTTGTCATGTGACCAAATCTTTCATGGCCAGCAATGTCCCTGAAAAAAAAAAACAAAAAACAAAACAACGTTTCAGTATAATGAAAACACTTCAAGCCCATCTGAACAAATTTTTAAGACCATTAAAGCAACACATCAGGAAAAATATGTTTACTAAAATATTGAATAACTGCTAATAAAACAATCAATGCTAGGAATAGGATTTCCTGGACTCATGTAGAGGAAATGCAACCAAAAGACATGCATCTCAATTTGAAATGAAAATAATTGTGGTATGCTAAATTAGATGTTTATTGCCCAAATCATGTAATCAACTACCACAATTAAGTTTGGTTTTATCATAATAATTTATTATGATCGCATTACAGGGAAGATATTTAAAGAAAGAAATCTTCATAAAAAAGGAGGCTTTAATGATTGTTTTTCTCAAATGACAGAAATCTAATATAAACATGTAATAATCTCTTTAACTTTACATAATAGATATCATTCATACAAAAATAGGAGGTACCCTTAAAGAAACCCAGTTATTTAGACTGAGAACCCAAAGTGTATTGACTTAATGATCAGTTTTAAAAATATGAGGAATGAAATCATTTAAACTCACCATAGCTGAAGGTTTATTTTTGTGTTGTTATCCCATTCAAGACACTTAAGGCCAAAGTCCACGCCTATAGTTAATTTATAGTTTGGAGAAAAACTACCTGAAATAGGTTAAAAAAAAAGTAACTGTTCAAGGTCATGAAGTATGAGTATGACTACTAGTTTCTTCAATTTATAACATGTTTCTTTCTTTTTTTTCTTTTTTTTGAATCGAGAATTAGATTGATGTGGTATATGAATAAAAACTTTCAAGTGCATCAGAGTTTGATTTTGTCTTACTCCATGCCCAACGAACTTCAAGGCACTTTAATGTATATTCATCAGGTCACTCAGCTTTGGGCAGTAAGTTATATCAATTATGAAGTTACATCTATGTAACATTCTTTCTAGAGAAAAACTGAATTCAATATCTAATGGGGTTATAATTTTTTTTGCTACAACTATTGTCAGAGGTCACTAAAATCTTAGGAAACTTCATAACATTTATGATACATATACATATTTTTATTTATTGGTGAACCTCAAATTAAATTTGTACAAGTGTAACATTAAACCTCTCAGATAACTGAAAATTTAAAAAAAAAATAAATAAAAACCACTTTCAAAGGTGTTCAACACTTTTTTGTATCATCATGCTCTCAAACTACAGCCAGATGACAATTGTTTCACAGAGAGAGAGGAGAGGTTAAGTTATTGCTCTTAATAGCCTTCAGATAAAGCTCCAATATCAAAATAATTTTATAGATGAATTTGATTCAATTTTCAAAAAACATGGAAGGATGCTCTCCATATGCCACTTTGCTTATTGAAGCACAAGTGACGATGAATGCATGGTTCAAATCCAAAATTACATATTTTCTAGCTTTTAACTTTGAAGTTTACTCTTTTCAAAATTGATCTCACAACTTGGTTTTTTTTTTTTTTTCAGTGCTTATTGCAATATAACATTGATCAATTTCATACTTCCTTTTTATTTGCAATTATTCATCACAGAGATTAAATACAACAGTCCTACCTTCTGTGTAACGTCTGATTAGAGATGTTTTGCCTGTCAAAAAAAAAATGGAAAAAAAAAATATTTTTACCAATGATCACGATGTACTACATTAAAATATTTATTTGGATAACATCATACTTTCAGCCATAAATTGTTGCACATAATATACACACAAGCAGAGCAGAACTGAAGAGCTGAGGTCCCAAACCACTTTATTTAGTGTTGTGGAGGTCAAACCTGAGA
This sequence comes from Elysia crispata, assembly GCA_033675545.1. NCBI lineage: Eukaryota > Metazoa > Mollusca > Gastropoda > Plakobranchidae > Elysia > Elysia crispata. Next base: position 685,622 of record JAWDGP010001382.1, read on the forward strand.
AAATAATTCTTCTGATAAATTTCTATAAGCCCTATAAAAACCCAATGAGAAAGTTCTTTAAAGAGAGAATAATACTTATAGGCAATGAAAAATTGAGAGCAAGCCAATTGAGAGAGGCAGAGAGACAGATAGGGATAGATACAAGAGAGAGAAAAAAGTGGGGAGTGAGGGAAAGTGAAAAAGAGAGGTAGATGGATAGAGAGAGTGAGAGTGAGAGAGAGAGAGAGAGAGAGAGAGAGAGAGAGAGAGAGAAAGACTGACAAAGAAAGAGAGAGAGAGAGAGAGAGAGAGAGAGAGAGAGAGAGAGAGAGAGAGAGAGAGAGAAAGACTGACAAAGAAAGAGAGAGAGAGAGAGAGAGAGAGAGAAAGACTGACAAAGAAAGAGAGAGAGAGAGAGAGAGAGAGAGAGAGAGAGAGAGAGAGAGAGAGAGAGAGAGAGAGAGAGAGAGGAAGGGAGGGAGACTGATACAAAGAAATGTCAAACTGAAACTGGAGCGGAAGGGAAGGGAAGCCAGAGAAAGAGATGGTAAGCGAGACAGAGACGGACAGAAATGAAGGGAGTGGGTAGAGAAAGATGGAGAAATCGAGGGGGAAAGAAGGTGAGAAGAGAAGAGAGAGAGAGAGAGAGAGAGAGAGAGAGAGAGAGAGAGAGAGAGAGAGAGAGTTAAATTAATTTAACAAAGTGATCTAGAACTTCCACAGTTGCATAATGCTGAGTATATGTAAACAATTAGGTGTACTTCCATATTTTTAAATTATTATTTACAGAGCTCTACAGATTTTTATAAAACTCCAGCATCTGATAAAATAAAAGTGGCAGGTTTACATTTTCTTCATGGGTGTGTGATTAACATTCTCCTTAATTATGCGCTGTACAGAAAAGGCGTGACATTTAATGATTTATATAGATACACACTCTTAAGGATGTAAAAAGAAATCAGCAAAAGGCATATTAGTAGAAGCTCCAGTGCTCCAAATAAGATATTCAGCATTTTTCTTTGCATAGTGACAGAGCAAAAAAAATTGTTTGGATTATTGCAGTTATTGGCCAAATTAATTTGATATGCTGAACATGAATATATGATAAAATACATAGGCCTATTAAGTAAATGCAAATAAATACTTTTCAAGATATAAGCATTTTTGTGTTGCTCTAAAATGCCATTAAACTACAAGTTTCGAATTCGTCAAGAAACTTTCAATTGTGAAGCCTAAAGTGAGTTGGGCCGATTTGCAAATTTACCAAATTTTTGGGGTACTCTACTCACCCAAAAGATAAAGCTAACCTGAGCTAACAAAAATGAACGAATTCTACGAAGAAGTTTTGCGCAGATCTAAAACAAAAATAAATCAAGATATTTTAAAGTAGACCTAACACTTGAGTATACATGTAGATCTAATCTAGGTTCTAGATCTAGAGTTATGTAGAATCTAGATCCATGTCAATACATTTGCTCTACCTTGAAAAAGGGGGGGGCGGGGCATTCTGACAAAATTTATTACGGCTATACCTTCTTATGATACTCACCTACGCCGAATTCTCCAATGACTAAAACTTTATATAAATGTTCTGTAGGTCCAGTAACAGCATTTGCCGTTGAATCCAACTGTAAACCAGCGGCAGTGGCCATTTTGTTTGTAAATAAAGTCACATGATTCAACACATCCATTATTGTGTTTTCGTTTACTTGAAGAGTGCAGATTTGGTCAATACCCAAGACACAGGAATATGTCTGGGTTAACATTAGTTCATGGATCTCTTCGAATAACTTCTTACCGCAAACCACCATTTACAACATTTTACTCTCTATGCGGTAACTTGAGAACCGCGGGAGATGCTGCTAGCCAGTTCGCTGAGAATCGACCAACTAGCTGGACATAAAATTCTTCCTCCATATCGCTTAACGGTTTCTTGCGTGGTCTTTGTGCCTCTTAACTTTTCAAATTTTTTAAACTCTGCATAAATTGCTAACTGTAAATAATTTTTGCCTTTTTTTTTTTAGCCCTAGCGACCTTCTAAAAGTTTTAACCGTTTTGTTTTTTTTTTCTTATTTTTTTTTTTGTTTTGTTTTTTTTTTTTCTTATTTTTTTTTTTTTGTTTGTTTTTTTTTTTTTTAGTCTGATTCTATTAACGTTAAGTGAATAACAACCATTGTGATTTATTTGCAGGCCTACCTGAACGCCGAACAGCATTACCATTGCGTAATGATTTAAGAGAACAAAAGATATCGCTTCATAACAACATTTAGTTGACACTCATCATTAATTAAAAAAAAATGACCTGGTGAAAATTGACCTTTTAAATAGAGATCAAAGTGAGAATACAGGAAACGAAAGGGACCAACCTGACATGGCTTCAGCCAAATCAAAATATTCTTAAGGCCTTACACTACATAAAACAATAATTGAAACTAGAGCGTGAGATAAAAAGAGACAGAGGGACATAAAGAGAGAGAAAGAGAGAGAGAGAGAGAGAGAGAGAGAGAGAGAGAGAGAGAGAGAGAGAGAGAGAGAGAGACTGAGAGGAAGAGAGAGTGGAAGAGAAATAAGAAGAAAGAGGAAAATGAAATATTACTGGTATCTGTTTTCCAGGAAGAGATAGAACGAGGGAGTAATGTATTGATATAGACAGAGGCATTGAATTAGTATAATTAATTGAACTTGAGATGTTAGAGACAAAGGGAAAAAAAAGACGGCGAGATAGATAGATAGAGATCCTATCTCCTTCTTCTCTTTTTGGTGATTCCTCTTCAACATCTCTCTCTCTATCTATCTATCTATCTATCTATCTATCTATCTATCTATCCACCGATCTATCTATCTCTTTAAGTTTTTTCTCCATCTAACTCGTTTAACTCAAGCTCGGTGTATCTCGTGGATTATATGTTATGATTGACTTTTTGTATGCGACAGTCTACCTGGGCTTCCTTCTTTAAATGTAGTTGAATTTATAAAGAGGATAGACGGAGAGATGGAGAGAGAGAGAGAGAGAGAGAGAGAGAGAGAGAGAGAGAGAGAGAGAGAGAGAGAGAGAGAGAAAAGAAGTAACAGTTGAGATCGATCAAGGGACGCATACACAAGAAATGCAAGCACAAGTTGCGGGATTAAACTATTTAATCGTCTTAACTTGGTGGCGCACTAGGAATAAAACAGCACTAGCAGCAGTTATAACTGCAACAGCAACAATAATAACAACACAACAACTACAACAATAACAGCAACTGTACAGAAAAAAAGTGACGTTCATTTGTTGTACATAAAATATTGGAGAGCTGGGCTCAGACGGGACAAGTGATTGGTTGGGTGAGGAGCAGTCCCGTGTTTCAAGAGTTTCCTAACACCTTAGGACAGTATGATCTCCGGCGACTCGTCACATCACCTCTGATCTTTTACCTCCTGCTCGATGTAATACATATGGTTTTAAATTTTCTTTCTTTTTTTTTTCTAATTAAAGTCGCTAAAAACATTTAGGACACCCAATGATCATTAGGATTTAGACTGCATTGAAGAGCTTTACAGATAAGGGCCTGGAGGGATATGTGTTTGGGCGTGGGAAAGGGGGTGTTAAAATAGCCACTTAAAGCTTTTTCAAATTTAATGATAGAAGAAAAGCATAAAGCTATGAAGAGAGGGAGAGAGAGAGAGAGAGAGAGAGAGAGAGAGAGAGAGAGAGAGAGAGAGAGAGAGACAGACAGACAGACAGACAAACAGAAAGACAGACAGATAGAAAGAGAGACAGAAAAGAGAGGATGAATAGTGATTAACTTTGTCAACAGATTTGAAGGGAAGGAGGTCTATAATAAACGATATATTCTTACTAAAGTTTTTTCATTTTTTTTTAATTAAATATATACTATAGTTATAAATTCTCATTCAGAGTTGCATGGGGTGTTTGCTTTCTTGTCCCTTTTATATTTTTTAAACAGAAAAGCAAATCTTTTCAATTAGATATCGAAAAAGGAAACATAAATTTGTGTCCGTGTCAAAATCAGTATACTACTTATTCTTTTTCTGTAATGTGTGTCCCTGATTCTTCCTTCTCTTTCTGCTTTTTCCTCTTTCCCTCTTTTTATGTCTCTCTCTCACTCTCTTTTCTTTGCCTCTCTTCTCTTATTTTCGATATATTTCTTATCTGTATATCGGTCTCGATGTCAATTTATAACTCAATCTTTCTCTCTAGCTTTATGTTTTTTCCGGTTATTCCTTTTCCATGCTCTCTCTCTCTCCTTTTTTTTTTTTAGTTTCTCTGCTTTCAATTTCAGTGTATATTACACATTTGCGCTTACATTTGCGCTTATTAGTAACTTACTCTTATATTCATTTCTTTTTTGATATTGTTAGCTGTGTCCATGTCAGTTCATTACTCTTTCTTTCTCCCTAACTGTGTGCCGGTATTTCTTTATTCTCTTTCTGGTTCTTCCTCTTCCACTCTATCTCTCCTTTTGTCTCCCTATGTTTTTCTCATTGCCCGTCACTCTCTCTCTCTCTCTCTCTCTCTCTCTCTCTCTCTCTCTCTCTCTCTCTCTCTCTCTCTCTCTCTCTCTCTCTCTCTCTTTCTCTCTCTCTCTCTCTCTTTCTCTCTCCCCCTCTCTCAATGATTCTGACTTCTTACATTTTCTTAGTATTCTTTTTTTATCCTTTTTTTCCTTCAATTTTAGTTCTATCCCTAATTCTTTGTGTAACTCATCTCTTATATATAACTATAATTTATGCTATATCAGAAGCCTTTCGAACATCAGCTTTTTATTATAACATCATGCGTCTTTTATTTTCTTACGCGTCGCCTGACATGTTTTTCACTTTCTGTGATTGATTCTTTAATCTTTTTTTCTTTCCAACTGGTAAGTGCTTTCGAAAAAACAAATTAGAGAATATGATTTTTTTTTCGGCTCAGATTGTGGTCAGGCTTAAGTGGTTTAAACATTGGCCTTTTAAAAGTATTAGTTAAAGTGCGGGCAGAGAGAGAGAGAGAGAGAGAGAGAGAGAGAGAGAGAGAGAGAGAGAGAGAGAGAGAGAGAGAGAGAGAGAGTGAGTGAGTGAGTGAGTGAGCGAGAGAGAGAGAGAGCGGTAGATAAGGAATCTCTGTATGGTGAACTATTGACCTTTCAAAGAAACCAGTTAACTTTGCTCTCTACAAGTACAACAATAATAAAACCTTGATATGGCTAATTTCTCTTTGAGCCGCAGAGTGACATATTTCCATTTGGTTATAATGACAATTAAGAACTTGAAGAGGATGGACAGAAAGAGAAAAAAAGAGAATATTGAGAGAGAGAGAGAGAGAGAGAGAGAGAGAGAGAGAGAGAGAGAGAGAGAGAAAGAGAGAGTCAAATTACAACTTATTTACAGCAACTAATGAATATTTCGATTTTTAATGACCATTGGTATTTCTTAAGGATTAAAACTAAATAAATTCAAGCAATTAAGAGGGTCAGTTAAGGATCTCAAGTTTAAAAACATCCATAAACATCGACATACTGAACTTACACTACATGAAAATTCTCTCAACATCAGCCTGTAGGGTCAATATTAAATAATCAATGAAAGAGATTGGAAAGACAATCAATTTGTTACGATTTGCATAACTGACTTTCCTAAGGAAATAAAAATTCATACGCTGATGTTCTTGAAGATAGATGAGAAAAGGGTCAAATAATACAGAGAAAAGACACAACCAAATCTGCAAAAAAGATATTAAATAAGTAAAAAAATAACCTTCTTGAACTTGATGTTTGTGCATTGTCGTGGTTGCTTGATAGAAATAGTTTTTGAATTATCTTAAGTCGGAGTTTATAAGTTATTTCCAAAGAGTTTGTTCAGAACCACCCAGTCCTTATTTTCTCACACACCGAATGCTATTATTTTTACCTTCTGTTTTACTTAAAAGATTAAAGCTTTTTGAGACTCGTTTCATCGAGAGTAAACAGCAGAGCAATCTGCGTGGTAATGAATCTTGCTGGAATCATCCAGCACATCTAAACATGCCACGATTGAATGGTCCACAATCTAATGTCGAGCTATGTGATCTACTTTGCTCGTGTTATCTTATCAGACAAGATATAAATCTAGAGGAATAGACATTGAATGTGCAGGTTGAAAGCCTTTAACTAGACCTTAGACCTCGAAAAAAATCGCACGCACTTTCCTTCAACAAATTTCGATTGAGATAATTCAATGTCGGTCTAACAATCTAAGATGATTCTATCTTTTTCTTTGCAGTGTTTTGGTTTAATTGCCTGAAATTATTTAGTCTTATTCTGATTTTATTTTTTTTTTTTTGTTTCTTTAAAATTTCGAAGAAAAAAAAGAGAACATTTATTTTACACGGTAATAACTTTTGCTTTCTCGAATTGCGAAAAACACTTGTCTGCACTTTACAGTCACACTCACTAGGAGTGACTGTGGCATTCGCTGATCTGACGGTCAGGGACTGACCGGGCCATGACCCCCAGACAGTCGCTAGAGCCAAGGACAAGGCTAGTTATGAAATTCTCCCCCATTATTGGAAAAGAACCTGGTGTAGGGCTCGCATCTGTGCTGACTTGTGTAAAACCCGGTTTAACTGCCCTATCTTTTTTTTTTTATTTTGACTTCTTGTTCTTCTTTTTTTTTTTTTAGCCAAGGGGAATGCTACGAGAAAGTAAAGAAAAAGTAGCCCATGCAGTTTAAATGTGAAATGTACGCGTTCCCTTCATTTCTTTCGGAGGATTGGAATGTTCACGTGGATACCTACGTACTATATAATATACGTAGTGTCGACTGGCCTGCCTCTAAGTCTGACTTGATTTTTTAGACATCTTTAAATTCTGTAGCTTACATTAAATAATCTCGTTGCCGCGAATGATCTGTAAAATTTATCTTGTTCATATAATCTTATTTTGTGCCATAACTACACGAGCTCCACATCAAAGTGGGCATCGTTTTTCTTGACCTCAGTGAAGTGTAAAAATAACATTTACCCAAGCCAGTCTTGAAATTGTTCTAGTTTTTATAGCCTTGGTGAAATCTTTATCGTGATAGTGCCTGGCGTCATATATATGTTACAGGAATAACAGGAATAGAACGTTCGATCCCATTCCAAATAAAAAAGAAGGCGAGCTGCAAACTTTAATTTTAGCCTTTATTTCTAATAAGCATCAAAGGTGAAAAAAAATCTAATGTTTTTGTAAAACTTGGCTAAGACGCAGCTTGTTTTCATAGTCAGATAGAGACCCATACTGAATTTTCCTATCAGATTAGACAGTTTCATAAAGGATCTTAGTGCTCAAATCAACCAATGTAAGTACAAGCAAAAGTGTCTTTAGTTTTCGATTAGAGTTAAATAGATCGCATAAAAGTATAATGGATTTAACTAATTTTTTGATTCATGATCTGATCATTATGATCACCATCATCATCATCATTATCATCATCATCATCATCATCACCATCATCATCATCATTATTATTATTATTATTATTATTATTATTATTAACATCATTATTATTGCTATCACCATCATTATTATCATAATAACAAAAAAGCAGGGAAAGAACAAATTAATATGGAGAAGAAGAAGATGATGTATTCGTACTGGTATCTGTGCTCTAAGTAGTACAATCAGAGTAGTAGAACGAGCGGAACTTGTGTTTAACATTACTGGTTCCTCGCCGAAATAAATTCGCAGTAATATTGTTTACAGTGGTGTTAGGTATCTTATTCGAACAGTATTTTCAGCCAGCATAACTGAACATTTGTACTAAGGATTAGCAAAAGTTTAAAAACCAGTTTGATTGCATATTGTTGTTTGTTGTAAAATAAAGTATATTTTCATTTACTTTCTGAAGACGTTGTTCTCTTTTTCTGTCCTCTTTTCTTTTTCTTTTCACGAAGTGCTTTCTCGCTCCCTATATTCCTCTCATTAACTCTTTTTCTAAAAAAAAAGTCAGCAGATTGGTAATGAGTTAAAAGTAGTTTTCATAACACAAGTCATTTGCACCTCTAAAAATGTCCTCAGTGAAAAATCACTCATTTCTCCACCTAAGTAAAGACAGAAGAAAAAAATTAATGAAAGGTAAAAATCAAGGGCACAGGTAGGGCCTAACTCTATTTTAGATGAAACTATAGGCCTATTTTCTTCTTTTGTCACTCAAGCCATGGGTACTCTGAAAAACCTCTGCCTATTGGATGGAAGCGCAAGCTGCGCTGATATTGCCAGTGGTATGTTTAGAATGTTTGGAGGCAGCCAGAAGAAAGAGATGGGAAAAATGACAGTTGTAATATGAATGGACAGGACAGCGCTTTCCAAAGGTCCCATTGAATCTCAAGGCGTGAGACAGATGAAGGTGTCTGTTGTTATGAAGTCGTTAGTTGGGCCTTAACAGCCTGCACCGTGCGTTGTTGGCCATCCGTGATCTGTTACAGCATTCTGTTGCACGATAGGTTCCTTCTTTCTTACCTTGCGTAAAAAGAAGTTAAACTTAAACAAATTTGTAAACATTTTTCTTACAAGTTTTCGTGGGAGTGATTTTTTTTTCCATTTAAAAAAAGAACAAACAAAAAAAAAATAATAACAACAACAACAAAATGAACTAACACCCCAAACGTATCGTAAAAATCTAAATTTTGACTAAATGAAGTTTTGATGTACCAATATGCAATAAAAAAAGTTATTTGAAATAAATTCCTGGAGAAATGAAGTGGTCGACTTTCGTATGGGGTTTTTTTTTTCGCTTTTTTTTTTTTTTTTTTTTTTTTTTTTTTTTCATTTTTTAATTTATTTGTGTACTTGAGAAAGTAAAAGAAAAAAAAGAAGAAAGTAACAATAATATGCGGTGATGTAAACTTAATAGAGATGAAAAATGATTTTACGCCATATTAACGAGCGCCCAAATTACTTAAAAAAACAACCCCGAAATCCTAAATAGTTCTGTTTTACACAACCCAAGGTACATATCAACATAATGGTCAAGCTGACCCGGGTCACAAGGTCAAGCACTGTAGTGGCAGGTCAAGCTACTTGCATCTTTTGACCAGCTTGCCACGGGATTTTGAACCGTTTGTGGTATAATGTTTCAGAATTCTTTCCTCAGCTCTTTCAACCTTTCATGTGGCTACCTATATTTTATTTACAATACGTCAATTTAACTAGTTTTCTTGGGGCCTTTCTTTTGTGCCTTTTTCTCAGTAAATAATATTTTTTGTTTGTTTTATTTGTTGAGACTAGTTTTGTGATAGCAGATATTTTAAACCCATTTAGGTAACAGTGATTCTGTTAAGTGTCCTTCTGGTCGATGAAATGTGTTTTCTTATGCAAAGTTTATCTTCATTTCTTTTCTTGTTTTATATTCCAATGAATTGAGCGAATTTATAGATATATGGGGAAAGACATCACTTCTAGAGGGAACTCTTTGCTTTGGTTCATTCCAAAAAAAAATTTAAAGAAAATAAAATACGTTTAGAATAAAATACAACAGGAGTGTATGGTGCAAGCAATGGAATAAGAATTAAAAAAAACGGTCAACGTTCGAAACCCATAACTTGCGGGTTATTATTTTTCGGTTGAAACGAAAAAGAAAAGCTTATGTCTGTCTTGAATTGATGTGATGCATTTGTGATAAAAAAAAAATTAGGATCACCAAATCACTAGAGAAACTTTCCGTCTTTGCGATAAGAAGCAGGCTTAAGCCAGAAACAAACTCTTTTATGCCTTTTCTTTTTGTCCTCCTATTGTCTTCTATCAACATTTCTTTAACTCGTAACAATTTTCTAGGAAACCTATTGGATGTAAACTTCTGAAAAAAAAAAACAACTTAATTTTGTATTATTTTACTGTATATCATTGAACTTAACGTTCCAATTTTTGAGTTTTTAAGGCTTGCCATTCAAGTGCAATTATTTCCAGGACAAGCATGGAGTCTGAGTCATTTCAAAACATCGAATCATGGACAAGCCAGACGCTAATCTATCTGGCTGTTACCCTAGGCCTTGTGGTATTGCTTAAGTACCTCTTCACCTCCAATGTCCCTCACAACATCCCTCCATTCCCCGCAAGGGCGTATCCTATACTAGGACATCTACCCTACTTGAAGAATGGTACAAGAGAACAGATGGATAAATGGACTAAGTCGTAAGTAATCACATTTATTTAAACCTGCGTACTGTCGTTCAGAGGAGTATTTCATGTCGGTCAATCCTACAATTTTTAAGTAATTTTCTTCTGTAACTTTGCTGTTAAAGATCGAATTTAGTGAACTAAGTCGTGAGATTTTACATATGGTTATTAAATATTACAACTAACTGTCATTCCGAATAGTATTCCATAATGGTTAATCCTGAAAACGTAATTTTCATCTATTACTGCGATGTTAAAGAAAGATTTTAAAAAATTGCCTGTCTGCTCAAAGCACAAGTCGATGAATTAGCATACTTCGCTTTTCCTGGTAGAACTTTAACAAATGTCATGTACGACAATGCTAAGCAAGCTGTGAGTGAAACAACTCTATCATTGAAATCTGTCGTTGCCAGCACTGGTGAAATATTCAGTCTGTATTTCGGCTCCCGACTCGTGGTTGTCCTCAACAGCTATGACGTCCTCTATCAAGCTTTTGTGAAGCATGGTGACACGCTCAGCGATCGCCCACCATCGGCGTTTATTGTGAATTCTGCTAATTTTAATAAAGGTTTGTGATTTTTTTTAATTCTTTGTATAGATGCAATGAGGCTGTATTTACCTAATCGAACTGGAGGAAAAAATAACATTTTAGTCTTTTTAAGTATTTGCGGTAAACCCAGAGATTACAGAGAAATATTCGTATAAGATTATCCTTTGCATGTTGACTTTATGGTGAGGGTCTGGGTGTCTGACTCTGGCTGAGCAAGTTTTGCCTTTTGAGTCTTTGTGGAAAGCTTTATATATACACATTTGAGATATGATTATTTATCGTATCTTTCAGACGTTTTGACTGTCATTTAAAGCTGAATTTGATTTGCCTTGCACACACTGGTTCAGATCTATGCAGGAGTGTTGATATTTGTTAACGAATGCATCACTACGTTTTTAATTTACAGTAATCAATTTTATATCTGTGAATATTGGCTGAAGTGGAGGCAAAACAAGGAAACTGAAATATGCTTACACCTCATCAAGTTGCCAATAGTACTCGTAAAAGGTCGAATAACGAAAAAACGCTCAAAAATAAGATTTGATATAAGCAATAGCCATATCAGCCAATATTCCTTAATATTCCCTCTCCCTCAAATTTATAGCAAATACCATCGACAAGAAATTGAATTTGCGAGGAAAGAAGGGAAATTGCCATTTGAAATGCAAAAATAAACAAGGTTATGACCTTATCATTAATGTATAATACACAATAACTTTAAAAAAAATACTTACAAAGAGTTTAAACAAATAAATTTAAACGCCCATCACCTAAAGTACTTTGTTTCATCAAAATAATAACCTCAGCACTACAATAAAAACAGTAATTGGTATCTGCAGTACTTAGATCTAATGGCATATAATAAGATGAGAGTGAAAATTCGGATCAGTTTATTTAGAAATTTAAAATGCGCCACTACATGGCAGACACCCACGTTTTCAGAGAAAAAAATACACTTCTTTTTTTTTTCCTTTTTTAATCCAGGAATCGTCAATAGCTCAGGACATATTTGGAAAGAACAAAGAACAGTTGCCCTTCATATTCTCAGATCGTTTGGTATGGGCAAAAATATTCTGGCTCAGAAAGTCAGTGAAGAAGTAAGGATCATTCTAGCTAAATATATACAACCATTTTCTTTGAAATCAGGATTTTTAAAAATCAGACCTTTTAAAAAAAAATTAAAAAGTCAGCATCGGTTTACGTAATCTTGCCCCATCAATCAATACGGTAAACTACGGCACTAAAGTAAAAAAATTATACAGAGACATTTTAGCAACCTGGGCTTTCTCTCTCTCTCTCTCTCTCTCTCTCTCTCTCTCTCTCTCTCTCTCTCTCTCTCTCTCTCTCTCTCTCTCTCTCTCTCTCTCTCTCTCTCTCTCTCTCTCTCCCTCCCTCTCTCTCTCTGTCTCCCTCTCTTTCTCTCTCTTTCTCTCTCTCCCTCTCTTTCTCTCTCTCTCTCTCTCTCTCTCTCTCTTTATGTCACTCTGTCTTTCTGTCTGTCTCTGTCTATGTTTGTCTGTCTGTCTCTGTCTCTCTCTATATATATTTCTCTCATTTATTATAAGTAGAATTGAATTTGGTTATAAATAGCAATATAAATGACTCGAAAGTCAAAAAGCTACCTTTTTCCAGGCACATCGATCGTTCTGTTAAGCAAAATCTATTATTTAAGAGTTCATTCATGCGCTCATAATAAGGCAATTTAGGTACAAACAACGAGTAACTTGCGGGAATTCATAGCTGCCCATTTATTTGTACCTACCTGATAATGAGGGTTTAAAATAGTCTATAACTAGCATCACTATTTTAAAAAATTAGCCCACCATTCTTATAAAACCAATCTGACAATCTACAGGTATCAGCCTACCTGACAGCCCTGTCCCAGTTGTCAGGTCAACCGATTGAAGCTCGGACATTGACCATCACTGCTGTCTCCAACATCATCTGTTCCATCATCGTAGGGAAACGATTTGAATACGACGATTCCTACTTTACTAAGTTCATGGATATAATGAATGAGCAGGTTCGTACCGTTTCTTCAAATTACATGTAAAGTTGAATCACTATACAATATTCTGATTTTGTTTAATTCATTTTTTTAGCTATGTTGTTCTTTATTTAAAGCACTTTTCAATTAGTATTGACACAGGTGGCTAGTTGAGACTCAAATGTTAAGGATACTTGGGAAAATTATAAATTCATTCCTACTTGAATTTCTTTGCTCGTGAGACTTTTTAATCTAAATTGTTGGTATGCATATATTTCATATAAATTTAGGAAATATTTTTGGCTTACAAAAAAATTAGGCTGAAAACTCAAAGCCTACATTGTGCATACCATTAAAAGAGTGTCTTAGCATACCGAGATAATGGATGTATTAAATATGTATCGGATGTTTTCAATGAGAAACATAATTACTGGGAAGTGATGTCTTTCAGAACGAAAAGCTGAGTATTTGAGATCTTGGAATCGACTTCAAACACCTGCAGGCGTAAATAACTCTTGCAAATGTTCTTCTTTTAATATTTCTGACACGGAACTAGAGATTTTTTGAATGAACAACCCGCAAAGTCAATTTTCATTTCATTTGATATTCCGTATTTTTACCTCTTATTGTCAAAGTAATAGGGTTTTCCGCGAGTAAAAAAATATTTTGATGAAGTAAAGAATACTTTTTTTAGTGGTGCTAACGCCTTTTTGTGTGTGTATATATATATTTTATTTTTTTTCCCCGCCTTGAAAATTTAGATCATAACTTGTTAATCATCTTTCCAGCATGTGGAAAATTGTTCTGATTTTCTTTTTCTTACTATTATGGTTCTTCCTTCAGGTGCGTCTTTTTGCAGCGAATTCCCTAGCCACTGTTTTTCGGTTCGTGCATTATCTGCCGGGAGACTTGTTTAATGCAAAGAAGAGAAGCCTTAACTTTCAAGAAATCCACACATATTTCTGGTAAGTCCGAAGAATTTTACTGTTGGTAAATTAGGTCGTCTCCAATTTTCTTAGTATATGTTCATCTTTAATCACATAAATCGCTATTGCATTGAATCACTATTTCGGGTTTTTCAAGTGTGAAATTTACTTTTTGTTCTTTTTTTTATATCTACGACCTTATAGCGAGCATTATGTAAAGATAACAGAGAGTCAATATGATGAAAACAACTTGGACAGCTTCATCTCTGCTTACCTATTTGAAATGAAAAAGACGGAGAGGCAGGGAAAAGAATCTTCGTTAGACAGTAAGACAGTCAGTTTATGTGTCTGTACTTTCTCTCTACAAGTTGACCGGCTTATTTTTTAATTGCAAGCCCTCTTAAATGAATTTTATTTGTGGAGAAAGGATTTTTTGAAGTGGAAAAGTCTCTCGTTGAAATATATCTCTGTAAAAATGTCCATTGGGAATTCTAGGGACATAAAGTTTCTTGAACCTGAATGAAATTAAGAATTTAAGTCGATTTGAGCAAGTGAGCTTCTGTTTTATTGAGGCATGTTTGTTTGCAGATCAATTTTTACTCAATCTAAACAACATTTTTCAATACTTAGCTTCTATTTAAAACTGTTTCTTGAAAATAATACGACCGAAAGAGATGATAAAGAAGAGAAATGCAACTCTAGAAGAACTTAATGAAAAAAAATTAATCTCAAAGATCAATTTTTGGAATCCCCATACCCACTCTTGGGAGTTATGTATTTTTTTTCAGGATCAAATCTTGCTCGTGTGTTAGGCAACTTGTT
>JAWDGP010001382.1:705000-745000 GCA_033675545.1 Elysia crispata
ATTTGTTGTGTTCTGCCTTCCTCCTTATAGATATAAATTCATGTCCTGTGGATTGAAATAAATAACAGTTTAATCTATATCAGGAAAAAGTTATTGCTGAATAACTTAATTAGTCTTCCCGTGAAAAAGCGAGATATCAAATGTTGTTGAAATGAGCAATTGCTTTTCCGACTCAGGTGTGAGAATATTCATTTTTAAATAGATAAAACTCTCTTTTCATACTATGCTACATACAAGTACAATAATTTTGCTATCAAAACAAGGATAGTTGCTGTATTATAGAATGCTATGGCCAGATTTTCTCCGCAGTCAGTACCACAAATTAAGATAAAACGATCTTCATTAACCTGTGGTCAATACAGTCAGAAAGATGAGATTAATAACTTCAAAATCATGAAGTCCCCTGGTGGCCAATAAAATTCCTGGCCAAATGTTCTCTTATTAGACATTTTTCCCAAAGTATAATCCACATTTTCGTGCAGTAAATTTGAAAAGGACTGGCAATTTAGCAATATTTCATAAGGGACCCCAAGAAAGCTTCATATTGATTTAAAGTCGTGAAATGAAATGATGACAGTTACTTTCGATCTTAGAGCACGAAACATGGATTTACTTTCAGAGTGATTCAAATGTTGGAAAGACATTTTTTTATTGTTTTTCAGAGATGCTATTTCTTGTTGTCTGAAAAAGCTGTTTTAGTGCAGATATGTAGACCTCTTATGTATATAAATCTTTGATTTCTCGTTAACAAAAGCATCTCAGATTAATATAACTCTGACTCTGTTCTTATACATATATATATCGTCCTTCTGACTAAACTTTCAAATTGTGGCAACAAAAGAACAAAAGCTCTAAAGTTACTGGCGGAAATAACCGAAAACAGTTCCCGGTGGATTTGGATCAGGAGAAATGAGAGGTTCCTTCATAAGGGTTAGAAATGATCTGGCCATCGCAGGAATGGGCAGCCTATAACCACCTGAGCCATACTGCTAAAACCTTTTAGAGGGATGATTCGTTTAGCGTAATCTCGGGTTT
Organism: Elysia crispata; assembly: GCA_033675545.1. Classification (NCBI taxonomy): domain Eukaryota; kingdom Metazoa; phylum Mollusca; class Gastropoda; family Plakobranchidae; genus Elysia; species Elysia crispata. Next base: position 706,036 of record JAWDGP010001382.1, read on the forward strand.
AAAAATCAGGTTTATGCACACATGTTGACAGTAAATTTAGTACATTCAAAGGCAAGATAGACGCAAATGAAAGAAAAGTAAAATCAGAGATAAGACACTATATTTAAATATTATTAATGTGCCTACAAATCATAAACACCATTCAAACAGCACTAGTGCATTTAAAAAGTAACGATATCACCACTCATGCAGTTCAGAAGAAACAGAAAATAAAGTACAAGTCTCAGCCTTGTAAGAATGATTAAGATTAAGAAAAGCTTTTGTGAAGACAGTTCACAAGGCTAAAAATGGTCGTTCTATGATAACAAGAAAATGACTTTTAAACAGAGCAAAGGGTAATCAAAGGAAAAAAAAACAAATTCACACGTCTCCAACCGTCAATTACTTTTCATTCTTGTGGCACTATTTTAGATCCAAATTTCAGTTTCAAAAAGTGGGGAAAAATGTGATGTCTCTACCGTATCTTAACAATATGAGGGCAAGAGGCGCCAGTCCTGGTCGAGATGACACGCAAGGGCATGTGACATTTTGAAAGTTTTACAAAAGATCCATTTAAAGTTTTAGGTCATTTTCTATGATGCCTTATGAGACACGTGCTCAACTTTTAAAGCTCGCATTTACTCATGATATGTGAATAGGTTAGAACTTTCAGTCTATGTATGTATTTTTATTTCTGAAATATTATTTGTGTGTGTGTGTGTGAAAATTGAACGTTTTTGAACATACGCTACTTTGTCGAAAATATGAGATACGCTATCGTTAAAGTTAGTCTCTTTAGGTAGTAAATCCACTCTACCCATGGATAAAAAGAAAAGTATCACTAATTCTAAATAGCTCCTAGAACAAAAAGAAATGTAAGACCAAAAAAAAGAGAAACCCAATAATATAACAGTGTCCTTTTATTATTAGGAAAAAGTGGAGTGAAAATTATTGTATCCTTGCGTGGAAAAGCATCATAAATTTTGGAGTTAAACGCTGGTTAAAGATTGATTTTGAAAAAAAATAAAACCCGAATTATTTGAACTCCTTTAGACTCAAGTTCTTTATAATTAACTAAAGAAGTTGGAGCAAATTATCGAAATGATAAGTGATGAGATCACGCCCTACACAAACCACAAAAACATTCACTGCGTTGTAATGTAAGCCTGAACATATAAAATTTAAAATGACAACTGCCACAGAGTAGACCAACAGAGGGAAGCATTTTAGATTTTAAATGCATAATCAATAGTGAAAGGAAGCCAAAGTACATCATGAAAATCTAAGTTTTCTACGCAAAGCATCTAATACAACGTGTGCTTCAAATTAGATAAATTGAGAAGAAACTTAAAACTTTTGGGAGATATATTTACAAAATGACTCGATGAAAAGATTAGCCAAATTGCATTTAGCAATCGAAATGAGTTGCAAATAAAAGCATGGAACAATCTTCTGTAACGGTCAAACACCGCTCTTCGTGATGTAAGGACTCAAAAAGAAAAAGGTTTTTTTCTCTTTCTTCATTACGAATGCTAAATCACACGGATAGAGGGAAAAAAGATCGTTGTAAAAAAAATTCTGTTGAATTGTTTGTTGAGCAGTTGCAGGCTCTGTTCGTTAGCTTCTTATTTCAATCTTTTCAAGTCACTGTCACTATGTCTGCTTTTCAAAAAGATTTTTGTCTTCATGTTTTTTTGAGGACGCGAAGCTCCATAAAATTGTTCAATAATATTAGCTCTCCTTTGTTTCAAATCTCTCCTGGCATATTAAATCCTTAATTCTGTCCATTCGCATTGGTATAAACTTGGGCTATAGCATGGAAACAATAAAAATTCTGGGATTTTAGAGATGAAATTTTAGCTGCCTCTCGTGTAACGAAGGAAAAAGAAATAGCATGCACGAGATTTAATAAGGTAAAAATTCAATTACATTGGAAATTAAATTTCGCCGTTATCATGGTATCTTGCTTGCTAAAGATTTACAAGAGATTCTAGAGTAGGATAAAAAAATACCGCATTGATTTAAAAAAAAACAATCTAAGACATTTTAACCACCCCATTTGGCAAAGTGGAATAAATTTTTTCTAGGCTTTACAACAACCAAACGGGAAATTAGCATAAATGATGAACCCGGAATGGGTAAAAATAATCAACTTTCCACATCGTGCAGACACCGTTAAATACAACACGTTGTAAAAAAAATATCTTAACTCCAAAGCAAGAAGAAAAAAGTGAATTAGACTTTAAGGGAGTGCCAGCCCCTTGACTTAGCCTTGAGCCAGGGAGGAATAGCTAATGACACTGAGTTCAGGGGAACAACAACTACATCGTGGTATGCTATGTAGAGTAGGAGTGTAGGTTAACATCATTATAGTCATCGCTATTGTTCGAGACAGAAAGATAAGACAATTCACAACAGTGCGTATACCGTTCGGACAGAAAAAGTTTCCGGATGTTGCGCTCTGATGGTCGATAGATTCAAATGGACAATGTTTTTTCATGAATAGGCAAGTATCCAGATAATATTCTACAAATATAGTTTCGCATAGCTGCGAAAAGAAAGAAGTGATGGAAATAGGCACAGGCTTTGAGTCCATCCTTTGTCATGACCTTGACTTGGATCGCTTAGTACTTTCTATTTATTGACTGAAAAGAACAAGGAACAGTGAATGATACATTTCGTTTTAACTAATCATTGAAGGTTGGGAATGCAATTTTGCACTGAGTTATGGAACATCGCATAAAGTGGAATAAATGTTATTGAATACTAGCAACAACATAAACATTAATAATGTTAACAAATACGGAAACTACAGTACTAATTTGAGTTATTAACCTGTTTCCTGTGTGTACCAAAAGGTTTGAAGATGCACAAATTTGCTTTTCTTCTCTTTTAAATTTAGCTAAATCTAATGGAAATGGCAAAACGATGCCTCTTTAAAGGTATAATGGTAAGTATATTAAAGGGTAACAATATATTACAGTTGTTATCATTACCACCGTGGTATTTTATTATTATGACATCTGTTAAAGTAAATCCAATGTTTCGTGGAAAAGCATGCGTATTTTTTTCTCAATTAAAAGACCAAAGCACTCTTAAGATATTGGAGAGTGAGCAAAAATTTATATATTGCAGTGCAGTCAAAGACACTCCCGAGTATGCTAAGCTTAAATGACATATGATAATTATTATGCCTTTCAGGGGGGAAAAATATTGACGCTTGGAATTCTGTTGTACAGTACACGATCCATACAAAAGAATCGCAGGGCAGTTTTTTCCTATTAAGAGTACATGTAGTATAATAAAAAAGGAGAAAAGTGGAAGAAAGACGGGAGTGGCTAATAGGATAAAAAAGATTGCTAAATCACTATGACCGTGATCTCATGGATGTTGCAGTATCACCCTATAAAACTGGAGATACTTTGGGCTTCTTTTTTCAGGAGTGGACATTGTCCGTTTTTAAACAGACACAGGTCCATTGCTCTAAACCTTTTTTGAATAATAAAGCAAATGAGATACTTTGCAGCAGAGTAGTAAATGTTTTGAAACGTTTATTAGTTTTTGGAAGTCTAATAAATACTTTGTTTTTATTCCCGAAAGCCTGAAATTAACAGTTACTGTTAGTTGGTTAAATATAATAGTTGACAAACGTGTCATGAGTCTTGGCATGATGATCCTATTAATTTGTTTTCTCGTTACTGCTCTTTTGTCTCGGGCGGTATTGTCAATGCCGTACCATCAAGACGAAGGTAAAGTTCTTTTATATATCAAAGATTAATCAATGCCTGCAATGTATCTTTCCAGATTTATATTGTTGAATTAGGTGCAACATACTATTATAGAAAGACCGACTCTATTCGTATGTTGTTTCAAACTGTCTGTTAGTAAAGTCTTCATATATTTCTTTTTCTTTTGATGAATGGAAATTTTTCTATTATTAAAGGGTGCCGATGTTTCATATTAGGAATTTCAGCTTTGTAAAAATCACAATCTATTTATAAATCCATTTAAACATTCATTACTATATAGTTACAAATAAACTGGAAGATTTAAGCTCTCGAAAGGCAGTGGTTATGACAACAAAGTAAGCGGAGTCATCTAGATCTAGTCACTCTATGTTTAAACTTGCATCATAGTGAGAAACAACCATCCCCATATATTATTATTTTTTTTTATTTTTTAGAGTTGTTACTATAGACACGATAAAAGTGAATTCTCCACTTAGATCTGCAAGTCGATGTGTGTGTGTGAGAGAGTTTTTACAACTGGGTCTTTGATGCAGCTCTAACGTGCATTGCGGGATATTAATAATCTTCAAAGTCTAAATTTGTAAATAAATTATGTAGACTTTTCTTCTTGTAACATGGTTAAGACTAAAGATGCAAAATACCGGGTACAGATGAAATATGTGCTTGCAATAGTATTTTTACAATCGGAAACATTGCCGTACATTATTAGCCAATGACAGCGATGCGATTGCTTTCGCATTGTCTTTGGTTTTCTCCTGCGAAAAAAAGGCCTCCCTATGAAAGAGCAAATGATAAATGATGCTTAATCGCATGGCATGCGCAGGGGAAATCTGACATTTCATGTTGCACAGTTCTATTCTGTATAATAAATAAACAGCAGTCTGTAAATATGACTCCCAAACTTAACATTTTTCTGATGTCCATGTGTGCAAATATCTTTACAAAATTATTAAGCAATTGACCATTCTCAGTCAGTCAATTTCTTTATTTTAATTGGAAATTGCAATTCTTGTATTAGAGGTATGGGAGAGATTTTAGCAGCATAATAGAAATAGCAAGAGATTTAATAAGGTAAAAAGTCAGTTACATTGGAAATTAAATCTCGCCGTTATCATGGTATCTTGCTTGCTAAAGATTTTAGTAGCATAAAATCACTAGACTCAAAAGTCTCCTAAGGGCAAGGATTATCATTCTGTTAACTCAGAGTTTCCGGTCGACGTTAAGCTCCTGTCTGAGGAGTCGAGTGCAGACGCTCGGGTCCGGCGGGAAGCGGACTCCAACCTGCCAGACCTGCTTGCGTTTCAGTTATCCACGACCAAAGGAAACATTACACTCCAGATGAAACGGTCGAGGTTGCTACCAACATCTACAGACTTCTCCAGCGACCCAGTGCCTTTCTCACAGGTGATCTCTTTAAAATTAGTTTCCTTTTCGAGGCTAGAAGTTATTGTTCGGAATTCCTTGTTTTTTTTTAGCCTGAAATTTCACATTGCAATATTGGTGGCAAATTAAGGTTAATTGTGATTAAAAGAGATATGAACATACAAAAATATGAAAACAACTTTAGTAGTATGCCAGGAGGCAAATGTGTTTTATAAGAATATATATATATATATATATATATATATATATATATATATATATATATATATATATATATATATATATATATATATATATATATATATAGTAGGTAGACACTCATTGGGGAGCTAGATAACAGAGAGTCTTCAGAGAAGAAACCCCCCTTGTAGCAAATGTTTCGGCCCTGAACTTCTGACACTCTAAGGGGGCCGGGCCACGCCAGGATTCGAAACAACATCCTCATCTCTTTATGGATTGCTGATCTAGGCACTATACCACTTCGCCAACTGGTCCTGCGACGGCCAGATCATTTCTAATTCTTATGAAGGAACCTCTCATTTCTCCTGCTCCAGATCTACCGGGAACTGGTTTCGGTTATTTCCGCCAGTAACTTTAGAGCTTTTGTTCTTTTGTTGCCACAATTTGAAAGTTTAGTCAGAAGGTCGTAGACTGATATATATATATATATATATATATATATATATATATATATATATATGTATTATAAGAACAGAGTCACAGTTACATTAATCTGAGATGCTTTTGTTAACGAGAAATCAAAGATACATAAGAGGTCTACATATCTGCACTAAAACAGCTTTTTCAGACAACAAGAAAGCAAAATATGAACAGAGACCAATAATTTCTGATTACTGCAACAAATCTGAGAAGAACATAAGGATTAGCCTTGCAATAGCTTTTTAAAAACTCGACATTTCGTTTTTTTTTTAGTTTGAAATGCAATTTTGAATCAAATCTCGTCAATCCATATCATCTTTAGCCTATCAAGACGTAACAGAAGTAAAAAAAAAAAAAATTATCAAATTGACCTCTCTAGAGACAATTGTATGCTATTTTTAACCTGTTAACTATTCTTACATTGAGACCATTGGGAAGTTTTGACACCCGTTGCGGCTTTCAAAAACTCATTGTGAATTTTGCTGCTTGTGTCTAAAGGATGCAGCCGTTTTTACCGACCTTCAGAACGGAGCAGCAATTATTGTGAGGAATGATGGAGGCCAGTACACTTTGGTAAGTTATCTTCATATAACTTGTGTACCATTTGATTTACCTTCATTCTGACATCTTCGACCTTCGATGGATTTTTATGATTTAACAAATGGACAGTGAAAAGAAGTACAGAGAGGGTTAGACATTTGCAAATTTTAAGTTTTGTGGCGTAATTTATTACGTCATTATGACTTCAAGCCCGCAGATGTCTTCATAAAATGCATTAAGAATAGTTCCATCAATACATGTTTTCATTCTGAGAGCAATCTGTGAAAATTTTCTATTGTGATGGTAATAAAAAGAATACCCAATAGTCCTAGTAATGTTCCGATATTTAGCAAATAGATTTAGAAGTAGTTAAAATGACTGAAAATAATATGTGCTAAACGTCACATTCGGTTATTCATTATTTGAAGCCAATCTGGACAAAGATCTTCAAAACCCCTCTGCATATTTTATATTCTAAATATAAAATCAAAGCTACGTATGACAACCGTATATATATATACACACACATCAATCCTATTATTGAAGAAACAGATTTAATTTAACCTTATGAAATAAATTCTAGCCTTGCCTCAATGTCGATGATTCTAAAACGATTTAGTAAAATTGTTTCTGAAAATTGGCTTTCCCAGATCTAGATCTATTTAAGATTGAAAATGATTATCGGTGATTTCCATGTTGTTGTGTTTTCCAGTCTTGAAAATTATTTTTTGCCCTCATTTCTTTCCCCATAATAATTCTGTTTCTCCAGAAAGGTACAATTCTGAGCGACCAAGCAGAATGGAATGTAGAGCCTGTGGACATAACGAGGCGTCAGTCAGGCGGAGTAAAATCTCACAGACTCCTAGCCGAGCATCCCAACGCGGAGATCATCTCTTACCTTGGTGACGCTATTGAGGACGACGAGCGTAAGGGTCTACAGCGTTTCTCACGCCGTAACTGAGAGATTCACTGCGTTCCAAAAATTGCTGATGGCTTTCTTGCGAACGATAAATGCAAAATCAAATTCCATATTGTCCGCAGGCAGGGCGAATTACTAGTAAATTTTGAAATTTTAAGTTTTCTGGAAATTGCTCTTTAACAGAATGAAAAGTTGTAGACTGCTATTGAGATCCATAACGAGCATTGATTCATTTCGTTTTTGAACAACTGCAGTATTTTGAAATGTCCCACTTTCATCCTTTGATTTCTATAATATTATCAACGAGGCTAACTGCCAAGTCAGAGGGATGTAGAAAGTATCGCATGAATTTTAATTAAGTCTATACTTTGCCAGATATGTCCTTGCCATTTTCGATACAACTGTCAAATTTTCTATCAGTCACAAAGCAAATATGAAAATTAGAGGGTCACATTGTTGGTAAGGATTGCTTCACCAAGAGATTAATTAAGGTTTGTTCACGGGTATGAGTGATGTGTTTAGTGGGACATAGGTATATTTTGAAATTAAGAAAAATAATTATGACACATGAAGTGAAAAACAAAGCACTAAAGTTAAATGAGTCAATTGATGTTTTATAATGGTCTTGTACATCAATTGCAATTCCCTTTAAGATTTGTCATGATATTATTGAACAATCTAAGCTGATTCTAATTTCAAACAAAGTAAACTAAAGTTTATAAAAGGTCGGGTTTTTTTAATTACATAGTTTCTCTATTTAAAACATTTAGCGATATTTGTGTTAGTCAAAGAAAGAAGAAACAAAGTTTATCTCTCAAATTCACTCTCCTATCGTGGATCTCAAAATAATTCCAAAATATTTCAGCGACGGTTGAAATCCTCAGCCTTGAAGAGCGGAACCGTTATCACTTCCAGAGGTTAGCTAGACTGCGGGGACAAGGAAAACACATTGACCAAAGGAAGGTCAAAGACAGTCATGAAAAGAGGGAGACTAATGGCAAGTCAAAGAGAGCTGCAGTACAACACATCGTTGAAATGGTATTTATCTCGGATTATGCTGATTTTCAAAAGTAAGAATCATAGTTATACCATGTAAAAAAATAACCAAAAGCTTTCTATCGAAGGCTAACTTTCGATGTCAGCTAGCTTTGGTATTAAGGACTGTTGCAGCCCTATAGGATTCTGAATTCTTCGTGTCTTTGATTTGATTTAGCACGAAATGTAGGAAGAAAAGTGCCGCATCATTATTATTTCATTCCAAGGACTTTACCCTGAACCCTGACTACTGGAGGCAATGCGCTTCCACTATTTTAATGGTCGCTTTTTTACTCTTTTTCATAGAGCAGTAATATCATCTACTCCAGTATGTGCTTTATAATTATAATCCCGGCGGAAGTCGGAACAGAGTGAAGTCCACCGCGCATGACACTTCTCCGATTTGATTCAAGGCGTGATCTTTCTTGATACAATTTTTAGAGTAGTATTGGTATTGTTAAGTTTATAATTGACCTTATTTTATAAGCTGTATTTCTCCTAATGTAACCTATTGCCAAATCTTTCCCAAATAAAACTTATGGCGTGATAAATATCTGCGGCAATTCATAGCGATCTTACTCTAATATGATTAGAATCTCTTTACGGTGTCTTCTTAGCATCAATGTATTCGATGCATGGCGTGATAACTTCCTGGTAATGTTAGTGGTATGATATTTTTCCGATACAGTTCAATGGCATTATATATCACGATATATTTGAAGACGCAACATTGACTTCTTTCTGTCAATGGCACGATATTTTTGTGCAGTAAAAAATGGCGTAATCTGTTATTGACAGGGTTCATTCATATAAATTCTTTCGCTATGACGGAGTGCAAAAGTTTTCCGTTCATAACTCGATCTTTTCCCGGTCCAGTTTATGATCGTCACGTGATACGATTCAAGGTGCGTGATCTCTTCCAGGTTCAAATCATGGCTTTGGCGGCATATCGCTAGATCTCGCGGTGACGTCATTAAGTGACCCACAGTTTCCATAAGTTATCATGGAAGCCAAACGTTATCACTATTTCAGTTTCGATTCGAAGTTAACAGTTATCGCTGTTTTAGTTTCGATTCAAAGTCAATCGTTATCGCTGTTTCAATTTCGACTCGAAGTCAACGATTATCGTTGTTTTAGTTTCGATTCGAAGTCAAACGTTACCATTGCTTCAGTTTCGATTCGAAGTCAACAGTTACCGCTGCTTCTGCAATGCGAAGTCAAAGGTTACCGCTGATTAAAATTTAACTATCAAAATGCGAGTAGATTTTGTGTTGATCTCCCTCCATTTGATCATGCAATCTTCATTAAAAAACAACAACATAATTATGCATTTCTGCCTTCGTTCCAACTCACTTTATTCTCCTATCGTCTAGTATTTCCCCCTCTTGATCGATCGGTATACCTCTCTCTCTCTCTCTCTCTCTCTCTCTCTTTTTTCCTTTCTCTTTCTCTCTCTATCTCTCTATCTCTCTCTATTTATCTAGCTTGCTAGCTAGCTTCTTAGTTATCTATCTTTCTATCTATTTATCTACCTTTCTCTCTCTCTCTCTCTCTCTCTCTCTCTCTCTCTCTCTATCTCTGTGCCAACTATTTTGTTATCTTATAGACTCATGCAAATTTTTCCCTATTTTATTCGTTTTAGGTAAATCTATCTCTAAAAGACTTGTTCAATCATTATCTCAGCTCAGATTATCGTTATATCCACTTTCAGGTGGGTGAGATACAGCGGAATCAGCAGAGCTTATCGGGATCAGATTTTATGGTATACATATGTGGCTGAGGCGGTAAGATTTTGTTGTTTTTAACAAATATTACACATTTAGATTACTACCGTTATCAATATCTCTTACATGCAAGTGTTCTCTCTCTCTCTCTCTCTCTCTCTCTCTCTCTCTCTCTCTCTCTCTCTCTCTCTCTCTCTCTCTCTCTCTCTCGCTATTTTTCATTCTAATGATAGCTTCAAAGCATGTTATCAATCTATCTATCTATCTTTCTATATCTATCTATCTATCTATCTATCTATCTATCTATCTATCTATCTATCTTCCATGTCATAACCCATCGATCTCCATATTCATTTATTTATCTGTTTATCTGGATAGCTTTCTTTTGACTATATGCATGCCTATATTTTTTAATACAAGGACCGTGAAAATCTATACGAATATTTATGTACCTATCTTTCTTTGTGAATATTCATGTATCAATCTATTTATTTATCTGTTCATCTAAAAATCTATCAATATAAATATCCATCTTTCTCCCTTTTTCCCTATCTATCTACCTATTTAACTCTATATACACATCTATTTATTCAATATTCCTCCTCTGTTTTAACAAGCTTTCTCTCTAATTTTGATATTTTAAACATACATTTTTGACATAGAAGAGTGAATAAATACATACACCAGCAAGGAAGATATTGCAAAAAAAAAAGGATCATTTAAATTTTGTTGTCTTCTGTTCACAATTCTATCTACACAGTCAATTACTTATTAAGAAAATCAAACATTTTTTTTTCTTTCATATTCAGATCAACATCCGCTTCAGAACCATCTCAGATCCGACTTTTACAATTGGCACAAAAGTAGTGTATCTGAAGAGATTCCAGGTCAGTCTATGTCAAGCATCATTCACCGATGGCTCCATGCTAGAATAGGATATTGCAAAAATCGGATATTTGCACTATCGCTATGTTATATAAACATCGCACACTTTAGCATAAAGGTTTTAATATCTTTTGAAAAGAACAAAAATGTCTTTTGCAGAAAAAAGTGAACGTTTTCTCTTTCTTTTATGAAGCATACAAATACTTTAGATTTTAGGTATGCTGGAAAACAGATAATTCTGTTCTTTCCAGGTTTAACTTAACACCTTTATAAACGCTTATGATTGTAAAGGTCTTACAAGGAATACATGAGGATGCATTGCTTTCCGGAAATTTTTATCTCAAATTTTTAACCTGTATGGCATAACTCTGTCGCGAATTAATTTTCCACACAGATTTAGGTTGATAATCTAATTAATATTGAAAGATGTTAACAAAACGCAAGACATTTTTTTTTCACCAAAAGATGATTCTGGGACACTGTTCAGATTTTTATTAATAATAAGAAGGTGCGAAGGTAATGCTGAAGCTTTATTTCCTAAATAAAATTTATCTTTCCATTTAAATCCAAATTTTGGTCTAGAATGTAGAATCAAAGACTTCAATAATCTAACGTAAATTTGAATTTAATTACACTCGGATTTAGATTTTAAAAAACTATAAAGCGATAAATTTAACAACCTTATCAGTTTTAAACTGCGAAGATTAATACAATTCTCTTTAACAGTCTATGCTCAGTTAGGCGTTCTTTCTCAAAAAGATGTCCAAATCATTGCGCACGGTGAAGCGTTCATGCGCACTCTACATAACAAGTTCTTTTCCTTCGTTTCCAAGTTATAAACATGGATAATGTATTTTGCAAACTTTGAAGTGTGTTTATACAATTCTCTAAATAATATCATGCTCACTTCAATCGACAGGGCAGTAGCAGCGAGTATTTCATAAAGAATATTTTATCAGGCCAGACTTTTGATGGCAGTGAGGGCCTGGACGTTTTCAGATTCTGGGTCGGGATTCCATCGACCAGAATCCCAAACGCTGATCATTACATGCTCTTCACAGGGTGCGTTTTACAAAATATGCGCCACAAGACTATCAATAAGGACTTTAGATTGGTAACAGATAATTGGATGTGTGAAATGAATTATAATCAGACTTGAGTGTTATTTTGTCATTACTTCGAGGACCTCATCATTCATGCCCTTTCGATAATATTTTTTAAAAGATATTAAACCATTTTCAACTTTTGCAAACGAAGATTGCATCCAACCATTTTTCCATTCTCGATGAGAAAAGTTTCGTTTAACAGGCCGCAATTGCAAGTTTTGCATCGTGGCGGTTCTATAATTATAGACTGGTTTTTACACAACTGACTTGGTGCCCAGGTCTTTTTTCAATAATTATGACTCTCTGGTTACCCCCAGTGACTCAGGTCTCGCTTAATATCGCAAAAATCATAAATCATTATTGTATAACAAATTTGCAAAACTATTGTGTCTAATATATATACATTTTTGTTTTGGTTGGTTTTTTTTTTTTGTGGAAGGGGGGGGGGGGTTGCTTTGTAAAGGTTTTTCATTAAAGTGTTGAGGAGCATTGTTCTCTCAGATTTTTTCCTTTTTTTTTTACTGAAACTAATTAAGAAAAGCAAAATAATGTTAGCTTGTAATGACGGGGTACCAGGAAGTTAAGTTGGTAGAGTGCTCAGTTGACTAGCGGTATGGATCAACTGGTGGTGGAGTAAGATCCCAACTAATTTAATCGATCTTTGGTCTGACGCAAACCAATGATTCCCTATAAGATTATTTTGGAAACTTAGCAGCCATAAAGTTAAACAAAAACACTAGGTTAAATTGCATTATTTTAATTCCTTGCAGATCCTGCTTGCGTTCAAAAACATCAAGTTGCATTGGAAAACTTCATGTGGTCTTTTATTTTATTTTTATCTAAATTCATTTTCTTATTCAGTATTCCACCACTGTACATAAAAGCTCATTCTGCATTGTGTTTCTGTATTTTTTTCGGACCCGGGCAATTTTTTTACCTCAAATTTAAATTTTCTAATGTTATACTTATCAATATATAAACATTTTCCATACCTCCAGATATGACATTCGGGGCGCAATAGGTATTGCTTACTTAGATCGAGCATGCACAGCGTCTGGTGTATCCATAACGGAAAATGATTTTACTGCCAGGGTTGGAGCAGTGGCTGCGCACGAGTTGGGACATAGGTGAAATGCAGAGGGAAACGACCTTGATGAAAAGAATTGAAAAAAAAATAAACATGAAAAAGTGATTTGTATTTACATGATGTCATAAATACAGTAGTCTAAACTGGAATGAAGCTTGCAAAGTAACTGCAGGAGGAATGATATATAGGATAAAAGCAAGGGAAAAGAAGGGTAAAAGTAAAATAGAGTTAAATACTTTGAAGAAAGATATAAGAATGTTTCACAGAATGCGAAATACAGAATAAAATGTATTAAATCAAAGCCATGTTGTTTTAAAAATAGTTTATTTTATGGATTCTGGAATAAATTTTACAAAGGTTATTTAAGTCTAGATAAAAACTCATTAGATTGACTAACCTTATGAACAGATCGAGGGTAGATGGGGAAGGAGTGGAAGAGAAAGATAAGATAGAGGATAAATTAAGAGATGATGAGGTGGGGTGAAAAGAGAGACAGAGACAGAGACAGAGACAGACAGACAGACAGACAGACAGACAGACAGAAAGTGATAGATTAATAGACTCAGAAAGAGAAAGAGAGAGGAAGAGACAGGGAATGAGAAAGAGAGAGAGAGAGAGAGAGAGAGAGAGAGAGAGAGAGAGAGAGAGAGAGAGAGAGAGAGAGAGAGAGAGAGAGAGAGAAAGGGATAGATAAATAAACAAATACAGATAGAGAGAAAGAGGGAAGAAAGGAGGAGAGGTTAGAAAGTAATGAATGTGAAAAGTTCTACACCGTTATATTGATGTTCCGTGCTATGAAACTGACGAATTGGCCCTTCTATTTTTAGTCCTAATCTCTATTTCTCCTCCGATCATTGGATAACAGGCTTTCAATGAGACACGACAGGGATAGGAGTGGCTGCACTGATTCTACCATGAACATCATGAACGCCATCTTCCGGCTACCAGTCACAACTGCAAACAGGGGAAACCCCTGGAAGTTCTCTTGGAAATTGCTCTAGAGCTTCCCTGAAGTCATACCTTCGCTCGTAAGTTACAGCTTAACCAGATGCGACCTCGATTATTTTTTGTCATCATTAATTTGACGATTTACTGTGTTGAATGCTATAGTTTATCAAATGGTTCCACTCTCTTCATTTTTTGTGTCTCAAATCTTTTGCTTGAATTTTAAATTTTGACATTTTTTTTTCAGGAAACTATAATAAGTTTAGTTAGCTCATTTTGTAAAAACATAAATCTACTTGTGGATCCTTTTAAAATTTAATATTATTTCTGTTATTAAAAAGGGGTAGTTATATTTTCCTGCAAGACAGGTCTACTAGCTTGAGGTACTTGGTATAAATTCATAACCTTCAAATATAGCATTTAGCAGGTTCTTTAGGTAGTTTGGGAAGGTACAGAGTTATCTGATTTTTTCCATATTGGCATCGATGATCAGTGTCAGTTACAGATTTAGGGATTGTTGCACTGAAATGGTAACAGGTTTATATGTTTACTGGAAAATGTAAGTCGAATAAAAGATAAAAGAAAAGATCTATTCTATCAAAGTGGAAATTCGGCAGCGGGTAAATGTTTAATGGGTTAATAGTTGCTCTCTTTCAACGATTTATAGGACTGGAAAATAATCGGATGCCAGAGTACACTTCTATATGACACCTAGATAATAGCAGGATAGTGGTTACACAAAGAATTAAAATACCTACTCAAGTCATAAACTTCGTGCAAGACTATCCACCTTTCAAACGTAAACAGGCAGCCATGACGTAGAGTACACCTCCTGATTTCCATTTTGCAATCAACATCAATAAAAATTACTTTTAAAGGCCTTAATATCCAATTTGTTCCCAGAAAAAGCAGTTTGCCACAATACTGAATAGTTGCAGTAATCAACATTGATATATTGATTTTTAAAGAATTGTATTATGGTACAAGCTTTGCGTCTAGAGAGATTTTAGAAAGACCCGTACCTTGCATGCTATGAATGACGACATTTATGTGTCCGAAAGGGTGAAATTAATTTATGTGTGGAGTACTTTTTAAAACTACCGTTAGATTGAAACTTATGTTATTTTGTTACGAAAATCTCAATCGACCCTTTTCATTCGCAGCTTGCTTTGAGTGCTAAAATTTAATTTTTATAAAAGTTATTCTCATATTGCCCTACCATTCACTCAACATCGGTAGCTATAAATTGCACGGATTCCTTTAATGGACAGGCTGCAGACTCCATGTTTAATTATCTCCACGGGTAGGATACGCCAATAGAAGAATTAAGAAGGTGCATTTAGTATCATTGATCAATACATCGCCTTTAATAGAAGAGTAGTGCAGGCAGGCATATGAAAAAATATAAAGAAAAATTATAAAAGAGGGTGAGGTAGAGAAAAGATAACAACAGAAAGAACATGAGGGTACAAAAAGAAGTAAGTTTCCTCTTTATATTTTGAGCTGTATTTCTAAATCGATCTTTTGTAAAATTTGAGCAGGGAAAACTGAATTTTCCACGCATAAAGGACTTTGTTTCTTTCAATCTTCATCAGCGTTTCATGCACTCAGCCCAGGTATACGGGAAACACAGACAGACTACCTCCTAAAACTGGCAAATACAGGCCTGGAATTTGGTATGACAGAAATGAGCAGTGTGGTCTGTTTTTTGGTAATAGTTCCAGCTCATACTGCAGCGTGAGTAACTTTTTGGGTGGCATCCTGAAACGCTGCCTTTAAAATTTGTTTATCAGTGAACGTGCGAGCATGTACTTCATCAGTGAAGGGTTGCAATATTGACACAGCTTTTAGTTTGAACAGCGATTAACTCAAATATATATATATAGCTAGAGGAGTGTTTCTTTACCATGTTCACTAGTAGCTATGAGCCTATTAATGAATTAAGGATTCGAATCATTAAGCAAGCGTTTCCCTGATATATCATTTAAAAATAATTTTAAAATGCGCCTTTTCACATGGCATAGATCTAGACTGGAACGATAGATTCATAGGAATCTAAAGAAACATTTCTTATCATCAGCAGCAGCAGCACCAACAGAAGTAACATCATCATTATTATCAGGATTATCACCATGATCAGTTTTGTACTGAGCCACATCAACAATAAATAACTGCAGGGAAATCGCATTGGTTGCGAAATAGGTGCAAGTTTCAAATTCCACCTTTTCTTTCTTAATTCCAGGGCGTGCAGAGTCGATATGGCGGAGAAAACAGCTTGTGTAGTGGCATGTGGTGCAATATTCCTACGAACCTTAGGTACTGTCGGGTCATGATGCCCCTGGAATACACTAATTGTGGTTATCGCAAGGTTTGCCTTCCACTCTTTCCTCTATGTACAATTTTTATATCGTGCAAAACGAAAAAAAAAAAGCCTTACTCAACCTTGAGTATAATTCTAAGCACACTGAAGTGCTCAAATGGGAAACGGTTTGATTACACATGCATTATAGTTTTCATTTAAGCAAGATTGTGAAATGGGCACGAAGAGCCTCTTCCAAGGATATAACACAGTAGTTGGTCATGAACACACCCCCTTTCTCCCTCCCCTCCCCTCTCTCTCTCTCTCTCTCTCTCTCTCTCTCTCTGTCTATTTCTTACATAGGCCTACAAATTAAGTTTGGATCCCTTTTTACGTCAATACTTCCTCTTCTATCTCTCCCTCGATCGACGGACTGTTGTTTTTTTTACAAGGAATCCAGATGATTATAATTTACAAGACATGGAAACAATGTTATTTTTTTTCCTCTTTCCAGTGGTGCCGATTGGGTTACTGTGTGACAAACCCTGAGGCACCGACCACGACCACGAGGCGACCAACGACGAGACGACCAACGACGAGTAGACCAACGACGAGTAGACCAACGACGAGAAGACCAACGACTACAGCATCTCCTGGGCCGCGGACAATCTTCGATTGTATCGTGTACCTGCTGAGACTGGACTTCCTAGGGCTGCTTATCTGTTTTGGGTAACATACAAAAGAATTCCCTTTATATCAGTTAAGATGTTCCGAGCGGGAACTTTTTATGCAACATGTGATCTTTGTAGGGCGTCGTGTAGTTTAGTTAGGAGAGTGTTAAATGAGCATAAAGAGCATCAAGAGGATCTCGGGTAATATCCCAAATAGGGTCGTCTGCTGATGGAGTCGGATCAATGGAACCAGCCACATTCTTAGCTTATGGGAAGTCACTGTCTCCTTATACGCTTATACGAGAACCTAAAGGGGTCTTAAAAACACAAAAAACCAAATTTCTTCACACAAAGCTGTTCTTGACGAATAAATAGGGTCTCAATTCTATGATGGTAAGATAATTGTGTCGCCAAGTGTCGTTTGAAAACTCTGAAGGTGCGGTTAGTCTAAAAGTAAGCAAGAATAACATTAGTGGTTCATATATAGACCTACCAATAGTTATATGATACAACAGACAGAAAGTAATATTGATTGAAGGCCGTCATGTTTTGTTAATGTTAACAGTAAGCAAGAATAACATTAGTGGTTCATATATAGACCTACCAATAGTTATATGCTACAACAGACAGAAAGTAATATTGATTGAAGGCCGTCATGTTTTGTTAATGTTAACAGTAAGCACAAATGTAAAGTGTACGCGCATATCGTATGAAACTCCAGCCCGTTTATAGACTGGTATATGGGCGTGTGTAAAGAACTAGATTTAGTGCAGCCTTTTTGGATTTTTTTCTCATGAGGGAAAAAAAATAAAATTTAAGAATAAAAGATACTTTTCGGGGGGAGGGGGGGAAGGAGCAACATGGTTGAAAATCCACCCAATAAAGCCGGTTATCATCCATGAACTATTAACTATTCGGCTTTATCCTTCAATTAAGCTGTCAATCATGTCACAAATGTAGGCCCTACTGTCTGGCATGTTTTTAATCGTAAATCTCAGTTTTGTTCTATAATGCCCTGATGTTCATTATTAGCTGTAGCGGTATACATTACAATTCTGCAGGGCAAGCTCAAATTAAATAATTAAAGAGCAACAAAATGTTTATCTCACACTTTTCATCGGTCAATTTTTTTTTCTGAGGGAAGCAAAACAATCATACGCTTTGTCGATATCAGCAAGAATTCGTACATGTGTATCAAAGGCCGAAGAGATTTGATTGTTTGAAAAAAATTTGGGGGACTAATGGCGCATGCTCAAGATGTAACTTATTTAAGTATAACGAGCGTGGATGGGCGACGTCGAGGATAATATTCTGTTCATGTAATCTCTTGAGTTATTTTGACTGTTAACAGATTTCAAGATTGATAGGATGTGCAAGAATTACTCTAAAGTTATTGTTTTGATTGTTTTTACAATTATGTAGAGAAACGGAACGTGCATGTCACTAATGTTTGTGTATCTTTCCTTTTTTTTCCAATAGTTCTTTTGTACGAAATGTGGCAAAGGGATTAATTCATCATTCTTTTTATTTTTTGTTACAGCGATGTCCTCTTGGGTTAATGGAGATCTCATGATCGCGAAGGATGTCCGATCTACAATTAAGAAACTTCTATGCAAGGTTAATAAGAAGAAAGCACAAAAGGAAATCATTACACAAAACAAAACTGATTGTCATAAGCTCTTTTTTTTTAATTATTATAACAGTATTGGTTGCCTAGATGCTGGTATTTGTGCTCTTTAGATCGTTAGTATCTAGTATACCACCGAATGTATGGTAGTATCTAAGAAGAAAAACAATCCAGAATGCAAGCTTTTTAGCAAGGGAGAACAAATCAGGCAAGTACAGAAATTCAAATACCTAGGATATACATTGACATCTGACGGTAAATGCAGGACTGAAATTAAGAAGAGAATAGCCATTGCAAAGGCTTCTTTCCAAAAAATGAGCACCATTCTTAAAAATAGAAATATATCATTTTCAACCAAATTGAAGGTTTTGAAAACATAATGTGTGGTCTATACTTTTATATGGATGCGAAACTTGGACAATAACTGCAGAAACCAAGAAAAATTTAGAGGCAGCAGAAATGTGGTTCTACAGGAGAATGTTAAGAATATCATGGAAAGAAAAGAGGACAAACGAATCGATATTAGAAGAAACGAACCAAGAGAGATCCCGCATAAAAACAATAAGGAAAAGGCAACTGAAATTTTTAGGCCACATATGTCGCCATAAGGGACTGGAATTTTTATCTCTTACAGGCAAGATAGAAGGTACAAGAAGCAGAGGTAGACAAAGGATTACATTTCTTGATAGCTTGAGCTCTTTTGTGACAGGAAACAACAAAGACAACATAGCCTTACTGCGGATGACGGAAGATAGGGACAGGTGGAGAATCATGATCGCCGATGTCTGTTCCAGACAGGGCATTTGAGAGAGTTTATTAGTCTTATTATTTTCGTTGATATACATTTAGGCAGTATGTTAAAATTATGAAAAAAAAAAAAAAAAAGAAACAAAAAAAGGCTTGTGAAGCATTATAAATTGGTTTTCTGGTATTTTTTTTATTTCGTATTTTTATTCAACAATTTTGGTGATCATCAAGCAAATGAAATATTTTCAAACAAAACATCTTCGTTCAGAGAACCTTTGATGTAGTGCACATATTTTTTTTACAAACTACCGCCATGTTGTTTATTTCGGATGGGCGTGTCTAAAAACACTCACTAACTTTAGCTAACGATGCATAAAATGTCGCATAAAAATTTCCAAATCCTTCTGTATGTACCAAAAAAAATTGATTTTAAAGATTCTATTTTTAACTTTGTAGTTGTCAATATCCAGATAATGTCTAGGACAGTATAGGTTTCTGAATCAAGTCTCATGAAGTTAAAGATTCATATCCTTAAACACCCAGCACTTTCAACTTCTAAGTTAGGTAACTCATCATGAGGTGGTATTGTTAGCAATAGGCGTTCAATATTAAAATTCTATCGTCGTGTTACGAAAATGTAGTATCATTGATTCTAGACATATTTTTGTGTATTCCCGATTTGTGTATTTCGATTCATTGATGAATGATCAGTGATTGGTCGACATTATAATGGAAATATTGGGGTGCAAAAATTTCTCAAACTCTGACTAGATCAAGGCTTCCCTGAGTATAAGCCAAGTCACCGAAATAAACAAATTCTCCATTAAGTGTTGAAGTGCGATATGTAATTTTACTATTTAGGACAGTTAGGGCTGTTTAACAAAGTTAAGTTACTGATGAGCTGAGCGAAAAGTATTTCTGAGTGTTATTCTGTCTTAATTGAGATAAATAAATAGTGTCTGAAGCTATAGCGTCATCTCTGAGAAATTTTTACCTCTCAAAAGTACGTCAGGAGGTGTGGACACTGAAATTAAAAAAAAAAGAATATTATAATATTTAGACAAATAGAATAAAAGGTAGTATAGGACAAAATAATATAACGGACGTCTTTTTAACGATTATAAGTTACTGAACAGAGTCCGTGAACCACACATAGGTAGCTTAATCTTCGTAAAATAGTATTTTGGGTGTAGAAAGATGTAGATGTGTCTGAACTACAAAGGGGTGTAACGAAAATTTCAATGCTCAAAAATTTTCTACCCAATCTTCATTATAGTGTTTATGGATCTCAGCTATTTCTTATATTTCATGACTAGATTCGGTTGAAATTTAATCAGTGCAGGCATTTCTTATTAAGGAGAGTTAGTATCATAATGACTTCAAATGTTTGGAATGCTGTCTTGGCCAACGATAAAAGTTTTTCATGCGCATTTCCCTCTCTGGAATCTCTAAGTCTAACGCCATACTCAAAACACCAATTTATTCTCAGCTCACTGCATTGAAAATTGAGTGTGATTGTTTTATTTTTTTTCCCATTCCTTAATGTCACTTTTTTAAATCTATAATTTCTGAAAACTCTCTTTAGTTTTTAAACTTGACCAGAATGGCCTTCTTGGAAAGCTTGAGAAGAATTATATTCAGTTTAACTAAAAATCCTTCGTTATCTTCATCCATATCCCAAACTCTTTTCCAACAGCCTGTTCTTCTCTCTGTCTTTCCCCAACAATGGCTCTCCTTTATTTTATTTCTCTTCTCTTATTCTTTCTAACTTTCTTTCGATTGGTCATTCATGTGTACCTCTTAATCCCCTCACATTCTATACCATTACTGCTTTTTGTTCTTAGTTGTTTTTTGTTTTTTTTTTGCTTTTGTCACAAGTAAGTTGAGTTGTTGTAACTTTTGCTAGACATGTACATCAAACAAAGGAAAAAGAAGTACCATTTTTATCCTCGTTTGCAAGAATCCTTTGTGTGTGAGTATGTATTTGTTCACACAACTGCCATAAATAATTTGGTTTGAGTTTTTGATATAAAGAGATCTGTCTTAGAGGTCTGAGATCTTTAGTAATAAGTAGAATTCTGCCTCAGGCTTGATAAATCATTAAACGAATACGTGCGTTAGTGATCCACCGTGGGTTGGTTGTTTGAAATTCACGTTCTCAGATGGTTAATGTATACTTATCTGATTTTTTTTAATGAAGAAACGTGAGTGGTGCAAACAAAGAGATGGAAAGAATGGAAAAAAGAGGAAAAGAGGAAGAAAAAAAAAAGAGAGAGAGATGGGAAAAGGGGGGGGGGGGGGGCGATAATTAGAGACAAAGAGAAAGAGTATGAAAGGGCTTGAGTCGGACATATATTAATGTAGACGCAAAAAAAAAAAAAATACCACGCACAGCTAAATGAAGAAATAATCCCTGTCAGTGAGAAATGTGAACAGATAGACAGCCAGTTAGAGTAGACCAAATACATGTATATGAATGAAAGTGTAGATAGACAGAATCATGAATAAATTGATTGAAAGATATTTAGATAGATAGATAGATAGATAGATAGATAGATAGATAGATAGATAGATAGATAGATAGATAGATAGATAGATAGATAGATAGATAGATAGATATGCAGATAAAGAAGAAGAGTCTTAGAAGCAGACGGAAGTTAAGAAAGACAGAGAAACTTAACCCATTTGGATGATGACTCTTAGGATCTACTTATAATATTGATTATTTAATTGACCACAAAAAGATGCATATAATTAAAAGGAGAAATCGAGAAATGATTGTAAGCTGAAGAAGTTATCTGATGAATTGGAGATAAACTCATTACAATACAACCTGTTGATCCCAGATAAACCAGTTAACATAACGCTCATTTATGATTTAAACAAAACGCGTTCATATGTCGAAAACTCTATAAATCTAATTGCAGTCTGATATATACAAAAGACTACAAAGAAGCATAGTTATGTTATTATTATCTAGTTTGTTCCCCGATGATCTTTGAACATTATTATTATTATTATTATTATTATTATTATTATTATTATTATTATTATTATTATTATTATTATTATTATAATCGAGGTCCTAAACATACTGCATTAAGGGTGTGGAGGGTTGACATAGTTTATCAATTATTTTTATGATTATTACTACTACTACTACTACTACTACTACTACTACTACTACTACTACTACTACTACTACTACTACTACTACTACTACTACTACTACTGCTGCTGCTGCTGCTGCTGCTGCTGCTGCTACTGCTACTGCTACTGCTACTGCTACTACTACTACTACTACTACTACTACTACTACTACTACTACTACTACTACTACTACTACTACTACTATTATTATTATTATTATTATTATTATTATTATTATTATTATTATTATTATTATTATTATTATTATTATTATTATTGTTATTATTACAATCGTCGTTTTACATATCCTGCATTAAGACTGTTGAGGGTTGACATAGTTTATCAATGATTTTTAAGTCTTTTCTCAGGCTCTTGTTAGGAGGTTGCAAGCCGTGCAGAAATAAACACAGATACGTCTAAAATAGTCTTCATCAGAACAGTTGCAGGATTGCATGCTTTATTACTTTACAGAGTAGTTAACAGAGTGAAAGGAAAATTCATTTTGATGGCTACTGATACTGTTCTTACCTTATTGTATCTTTGCCACTAGCTTAAAAATGTGTGTGTGTGATTGGTGGTTGAAAATTGAGAAAAAGAGATAGGAATTTTCATTTATTTTGGCGTTATTTTTCAGTCCGTTTAGGAAAGATTTTACCCTGTGAGTCAAGGGCATATTGATCAACCTGTCACGACGAAAAATCTCATGAAGTACTCAGTAAAATTTAATATCACTTCATTTGTGTATAGTTCATGAAGATGTGTGGTAAATTTTGAATAATTCTATCTGTTAGATCTGTGGAGCGGTAAAAAAGGATTTCGTATCATTTTAACTTGCACGTACCTTGTATGTATTAAAGCGGACTCGTATTTTGATTTCTGAACCATTTATCTTCTATCTTATAGCTTTAAAAATATCGCGCGGCTTTTCTTGTGAAACCTTCCCCTTAATATTACTCCCACATTTGCCTTGAATCTTTGAGGATGATGATATATCTTAGTGTTCCGTACTGACACACAAAATCTTCCTATCCGTAAAGTGGTCTCTTTCTATCATCGAATGTTTGTTTCTTTCTATGAAGTTGTGAAATGCTTATGAAATCTGAGGCTATATTTTTGCTTCGAAGAATTTTGTTACATCAGGTTGCAACCAAGCTCAGAGTCCTCCTCGCTTCCACCCAACTGGGTTGAAATTTAATCTAGTAGCTGCAGTTTGCTTTTAAGCGTATTTCCTCGGTTGGGTGTTCGGAAAAATGTCTCCACACTGAATGGTTTGGCTATGTTATTCCTTCTACATTTTGTCTCTCTGAGAATTTTCGTTACTGGATGTTCTTTTAATAATTTTGAAGTATCAAGTTATGATCTAGAAGAGTAGAGTCGAATGGTGAGACGCTAACCTTACAGCCGAGAGCAATTCGACTTGAATACGGGAAAATAATTATAAATGCATTTTTGAAGGACCGCTGTCTCTCCTCTCTTTCCCTCCTTCTCTACCCTCTTGTCTGTCTGTCTCTTTCTCTCTCTTTCTCTCTCTCTCTCTCTCTCTCTCTCTCTCTCTCTCTCTCTCTCTCTCCGTCTCTATCTCTGCTTTTCTGTCTCTCTCTGTCTCTGCCTCTGTCTGTCTCTCTCTCTGTCTGTTTGTCTCTCTCTCTCTCTCTCTCTCTCTCTCTCTCTCTCTCTCTCTCTCTCTCTCTCTCTCTCTCTCTCTCTCTCTCTCTCTCTCTCTCTTTCCCTCTGTCTTTCATGCCTACTGTTGCATGGTTGCTTGCTTGGCGATGTCGGTGCCAAATGCAAAAAGTTTGGCATTTTATTCAGCTTGAAATGCACCAAAAATTGGTATCTTATTTTTATGGAACAAAGAATGACTCATACTGGCTGACAACACGGTGGAACATACGAGTCCCGTACTTCCTTCATTTTTCTTTTTGCACGTACGTGAAATCATTTTTGTAGAATATTATATCCATACTTTCCTCGTCATGAAAATGCATTGCACATTGAGATCTATCGACCGACAGAGTTCAACATCCACAGACCATTGGTGGGGGAGAATGTTCAAACTATTGTGAATTTTGTTATCTTTCGGTCTCGATAAATAGCTTGGACTATAATGATGTTAATCTAAACCCCTAATGTAGATTGCATACCACCTTAAGGCTATTGTGTTCCTTAACTCAATACCATCAGCTGTTCCTCCTGATTCAAGACACTCCCCTTTCGTCCCATCCCCTTTTTCCATTGCTTTAGAGTTTTGTTATATTTACATGTTGTATTTTACGGTGCCTGCAATACTTGAACAGTTAATTGTTCTTACACATTCCATGTCGTCATTTATATTAATTTCTTCTTTGGTTGATAGGAAGCCTAGAAGAAATTTAATTCACAAAGGTATTTCTGGCTTCTCTTTTTTTTATCCCTTGGGATAATTGTAATGTCATAGTTTTTTTTCTTGTTGATTTTAATCAATACAGTAATTATTTGATCCTATTCTAGAATCTCCTGTAAATCTTAAGCAAATAAGAATTAGCGTGTTGACGGCGAAACTTAATTTCCAATTTAACTGAATTTTAACCTTTTTAAATTTCTTTCTATATCTCTTTTGTCCTTCACATCTCAAGTTAAAGTTTTATTTCTTAAATGCCAGAACTTGCATTGTTTTCATGATATAGCTAGTAAAACCGTATTAAGAAAGGTTTATGGGTGACCACGATACTTATAATTATGATTACCCTAGGTTTCAAAGTCACTATGAAAGGTAATTTCGTCAAGAATTGGCTCTTAGGCCAGACGGTGCTAAGGCGCCGTTATTTTGGCTTGGGTCAGATGTGATCGTTCTCATAATACACTGAGATTCTTATGCTTAGTCTCAAGGGGGTCGGGTGAAGGGGTTGAGGGAGATTTTGTTGGAAATGGTGTAAACAGCACAAAGCCCTCAGAGATACCGATCACTGGGATACTTCGTCAATGCGGTAGCGGTGGTGGCGGGCCGGCTATCCTGAGAACGTCTATATGGCAAAGGTTCATAGCTTAAACCTTTCACTTCATTTAAAAAAAAAAATGTTTATTGTGTATTGCATATGCAACATCATCTTTCCTTTTTTCAATTTGTTATATTCCGTAGCTATTTTTATTCCATTTTATTTCCTCCTCCTCCCTTCCCCCCCCCCCCTAACCCATCTTAAAAATCTGCTGGTTATGCTAGGCATAAGACTGATCTAATCAACTTCCCCTTCCCCCCCTCTGTTTCCTTCTGCAGCACTAAAAAAAGGAGCAATCACTTTTAGGAAGAATTGTATCATTTATCTCTCGATGCATCTTGTTATAAGTGTTTTTAAGGCCTAAGTTTATTAAATAGAATTTTAGCAAGCAGTAGCAATTTTTAAAACCTCTCCCACCTCCCTTCCCTTCCCTTCCACCTCCATGCGATCGCTCATTTCTAAGTTCAACAGATGGTGATTTAAATGCTTGCAACTCTAAAAAATGCATATCATAGTTAAGGGTAGAATTTATCGCATACAACTTTTTATGCTGCAGATTCATGTACCAGCTTGTCTAGTGCGGCAGTATTCTGTTCAACTAATGTCTCTCTGATTTCTTCGTTTTTCCTTTATTCCTTATCTTTTATTTTAGTTTTTTTTTTAACTCTTTGGTTATCATATAAATATTTTTTTCTCACACATTAAAAAGATGTTTGAGTAATTTTGTTGATGTTTTTTTTTTAATTTAACAAGATAGTGCGAAAGTAACGAAACATCTCTTATTTCAGATAAGAAATAAGGACGAAGAATTGTATGAACTTTCCTCACAACTAGATAGAGTCGGTTATATTTTGAGAATTTTGAGCTGGTTTATGTTTTCCTCACATGAAAAGAAATCTATAAAAATCTTTAAAATATTTTTTCAAACAATTATTTTTATATCTCGTCCTGTTTTTTGTCACTTTCACATAAACATATAATACTTTTAATTAAATGAGGTACAATGAATGCATATACTGTTCAATATTTGCGAGCAATCTGGTGAAAGGAACTCAAACTGTCATAAATTCTTTGAAATAATTTTTTAGTTCTCTCTTTATGTTTATTTAAAGATCTATAATCCTTGTCAACATCTCACTACTTTCCAACGCCACTTAAAACTTTTCCGCTAGCTTCAGCGAGAATACGGAAGGGTTCCGTCCCGAAATCCCAAACTGCTTTCCCCACATTTGCTGCTGTTAGGAAAAAGGTCTTGAAAGATTGCAAAAATGCTTCTCCTGAAAGATGATTTGTACAAAGAAGCTGAATTTGCTGCATAGAGAAAAAATAAGCTTGGTTTAAAATATTATATTTCAATGATGTTAGTTTCCTATTTTGAGCTTCAACATGGCCTAGAAGTTTGCATATTAAGATTTTCGTTTTCTTTGGTATTGTATTGAAAATGGGAAAAGTAATATTGGAGGGTTAAAGTGATAGAAATTTTATTGATGATATACATAATAGACATCAATAGTAAGATCGAAATACGTGTTGTTGACGTTGCTGCTGTTGGTTTACCTGTTAAAAGTTTTGTTTTGTTTTTTGCTGATGGTCATGGTGATGTTGCCAGAATTGAAAATAGTTATAATGAATTTATTGCTTTAATTATCGATTTCTTAAAATATCAGGTAACTTTTATTTCCTCACATTATGTGTTATTCTTGTAACCTATTAAAATATCATGTATTACCTGCCGAGGGTTTTTGTTTGGGTAGGGGGAAGCCCGCAGGTTTGGGCTTAACTTGTGGTGGTACGAGAATGGTAGCGGGGGCTTGAGGTGGTGGTGGAAGTCCAACGAGCGCTGGGGCAGGCGTAGTTTGTTCCTGGCATGAGAGAAACAAGTTTGAGAAATATATTGCTAATCAAGTTATATGTTAAAATATGCAGGAAAAAAAGAGGAAGAAAAAGGAAAGGGATAGAAAGAGCAGAAAATGAAGAACGACATAAATTAAAGAGAAAGTAGAAAAATTTAAGGGATTAGGAGAAAAGATCGTAAAAAATAAAAGCCATACGCTTTTTGGGAGAATTCAAAACCGTCGACTAAAAAGTCAACTACGAAACCATACCTGAGCCAGCGCAAACGTTGCTAAGACGGCAAAGACGAAACAGGATATTTTCCACATACTGAATTTAACGTGACCACCAAGTAATCGAGTCGACCTGTAATGTCTGCTGCAGAATAAATTCTCTCTGCAGCTCGTAGTCTCGTCGACTGATTAACCTATTGTAGGCTCTTTCAGCTATCAAGTACGTGTTTCTTTAAAAAAGAAAAGCAAAAAAAATATGGTCTTATCTAAAATCATAACCTCTTGATTGTTATGGTTTATGGTTAACAGACTGCAGATAAGATGAAAAGTTGTCGAATGTTATAATTCTACACGATGATTGTTCCTTTCGGTTGTTTTTCATGCTACTTTCGATAGGTAAATAGTCGGACTCAGAGAAAATATCTTTTTTTAAAGATATCGGGATTTTTTTCTCTATTCCCTAAGCTTTGAGCTTGCCCCAAATGCGTCAGAATTATTTAATATTTCATGCCGAATGCAAAACATTTTCAACACTTAATTAAACCGATCTTTAATAAATACGGTATATAAAAACGATTGGTAAAGTACTGGTTTCTACAATTCGACGTTGTTATGCTCTAACAGAGTTGTTTTTCCACAGATGAAAAAAAATCAATTTTCTTTTCCGCATGCCTTAAACCCAAAGAGGTGGTGAGATTTCCATCATTTAGTGATTAGCTATGCTGTGTGTTTTAATTTATATTTTAAGCATAAATTTCAGACATCAATTCACTGACACTTTATAACATATTTATATAATTTTCACGATTACAGACATACACGGTTAGAGAATGACACGAAATCATTCTGTTCATACTTACAGATCAGTTTAATTAAGCATTGAAAATATTTTTGTTTTCGGAATGAAACATTAGTAAATTTTAATTTATTCAGGACGCGTTTGAAGCAAGCGCAAAGCTTAGCAAAAGAAAAAAAATTGGGAAATCTTAAGAAAAATTAATTTCCGCTGAGGCTGATTACCTATCGAAAGCAGTGTGAAAAACAACCGAAAGGAACAATCATTGTATAGAATTATAATAATCGACCAATTCTCACCTTATCTGCAGTCTATGAAATATAAATCAGGCAGGACAAGCAAGAAATTGTAATATTAGATAAGACCTTATTTTTTTGCTTTTCTTTTTTAAAGAAACACGTACTTGACAACTGTTTTAAAGAAAGAGCCTTCAATAGGTTAATCAGTCGACGAGACTACGAGCTGCAGAGAGAAGAATTAATTCTGCAGCAGACATTACAGGTCGACTCGGTTACTTGGTGGTCACGTTAAATTCAGTATGTGGAAAGTATCCTGTTTCGTCTTTGCTGTCTTAGCAACGTTTGCCTTGGCTCGGGTACGGTTTCATAGTAGACTTTTTAATCGATACTTTTTAACTCCCTTGAAAGCGCATGATTTTTTTATTTACGAACTTTTCTATAATTTCCTTCAATTTTTCTTGTTCTTCTTTTTTTCATCTCGTTCATTTTCTCCTCGTTCTTTTCCGCTACTTTTTTTTCTTCTTTCTCTTCCTGTTTGTTTCAACATATAACTTGATTAAAAATATGCGACCCAAACATTTTTCACTCGTGTCAGGCGCAAACTACACCTGCCCCAGTGCTGGTTGGACGTCCAATACCACCGCTAGCCCCCGCTACAGTTCTTGTACCACCACAGGTTAAGCCTAAACCAGCGGGCTTCCCCCTACCCAAGGGAAAACCCTCTGCAAGTAAAACATGATAGTTTAATAGGATACGTGTATAAACACATAATGTTTTGAAATAGAAGTTGGCTAATATTTAAAAACATTCATATTTTCTTCTTTTTAATTATTGGTACATTAAAAGCATCGATATCAGTGGGTAGTTCGATCATATTATTTGTACCTTTTATGTATATTATCAATACAATGTTTACCATTTTAAGCATTCTACATTACTTTTTGGCATTTCCAATACAATTGCGAAGAAAAATGAAAGTCTTAATTTGCAAACTTCTAGACCATGTTGAAGTTCAAAATAGAAAATTAGCATCATTAAAATAATATTAATATTTTGAACCACCTATCTTTTCTATATGCGTCAAGCTCAGATTTTCTTTTTGTCCAAATCCACTTTCAGGAGAAGCATTTTTGCAATCTGTCAAGCTCTTTTTCCTAACAGCAGCAGATATTGGGAAAGCCGTTTGGGATTACGGGACGAAACCGTTTCGTATTCTCGCTGCTAGCGGAATTGACTTTGCCGATCTTGGAAAGTAACGAGATAGTCACAAGGACTAAAGATCTTAAAACATGCATAAAGAGGGAAGTTAAAAAAAAGTGATTTCAAAGAGTTTGTTATCATTCGAGTTCCTTTTGCTAGACTGCTTGTAAAAGTTAAGCTGTTTACGTTTTAAAGTACCTTATTTTATTAAAAGTATCATATATTTAGGTAAAAGTGCCAAACATAAAACAAGATATGAAAAGGAATTGTTTGAAAAAATTAACGGTTCTTTATAGATTCCTTGTCATGCGGGAAAAACATAAACTAGCTCAAAAGTCTCAAAATATTTCAGACTTTATTCGGTTGTGAAGGAAATTCACACAATATATCGTTAATAAAGTATTGAAAAAAAGATTCTGTTACTTGTTTCAAAGCATGATCTTGAAACTTGAATACGTTTTTAAAGTTTTGAGTGAATAATATATATATATATATATATATATATATATATATATATATATATATATATATATATATATGAATTCTCGCAAAGCAGTGCACTTTTAAGCACTTTTCATAATCTGCTTTCAAGCGTTGGATATACTTAAAACTGCTTTGGAAAGTACAGTATAAGCTGATTTCCAGCATTTTAAATAGCGTAACGTGGAAGAACACGAGATTGACATGTGGTAGGCATAATACCTTATTATTTCAGGTACTTTCATCACAGGGACACGGGCCCCTTTTAGCCTCAGCCAGAGATTTTGGCTTGATCAAATTTTTTCCACGCGTTAGCCAACAGAAAAGTGCAAATACCTCGCAACAACATGACCTTAATAGAATGATGAATTAGTCTGATGATGATTCACCACTTCAAACGAGCGATTCAAAAAATTTACAAAGAATAAATGTAGGTTGTAGTCATCAGGTCTACTCAACAGTCAGAGGTATCCAAAACGGCCTTAGTACTGTTCTCATTGTGGAATATCAGTTTTGCCAATTAAGGGCTTTGGATAATCTTTTATTTTCCAGACTTGAATTTCCACACCTATAAGAGTTTATATGGGCGTTAGTGCTTTTGAAAGGCTAAGATTTTTTGAGTTCAAATCCTAATGCGCGATTGACCGATCCGACCTCCTCACTTCATTCAATGATATTTTTCTGTTTCATTCTTTGCAAAGCTATCCAGACGTTTCACTATGATGGAAGAGAAGAGCGGTATCTAGTTCTCATACTTAAATCTAGATCCAGTTCTCGATTCCAGATCTTGTCGAAAAAATAAATAACCTAAAAAGAAGTTGAACTTATCGATGTTGATCCAAATGAAAACTTTCCGGAATTTTTGCATCATGTTTTCCTTTGAAAATATAATCAGTTTTTGAGGTATTTTGCTGAAGTTGATCTAGTGGAATGCGAATGTAGAAGTGCAAGTCTCTTCTACCAGATAAACCGTATCTTTTTCTTTCACCATGAGTGCCTAGTTAAGGCATCTTTCGTCTCGTTAGATCAGTGGTTACTCTTAAAGTGTAGCTCGTGAATTCTAGTAAGGTCTCATAACTTTTTTTGTTAAATCATTTACAATCATTTCTTTATTTCCTTATACACGTAATAGTTTATATTTAGAGCTACAACGTGCACAATTTGTTTAAAGATGCTTTCTTCAGCCAACAAAGTAAACTAATTTTTTTCATCGTGTCCTCTTTGTGTGGCTTACAAGTGTCTGTACGGTTAGATCATCCGTCCTCACAACCTTCGCACGTTCGATTCGACACCTTCGATGGTTGAGTTTGGGACTGATTCACCGCCTGGCTCGACAGAGATATAATGGATATGCAGAATCAAGTAAAAAAAAATATAGGGTTGACTCTAACTAACCATGACCCTTTTAACAAATCTACTTCTTGAATAAAACAGGCTGTTTCGAGGAGTAAAGATCTAGAGAAGAATAGATATTTAAAAGGGAAGATAGGAATGTATTAAAATTGGGGAAAGAGAGAGTGTGTGTGAGAGAGAATAGGGAAGGATACAATAAATTTGATAAGAGAGAAATATCATAAGAGAGACATACTGAGAAGGACAGCAAAATGGACAAAAATACAGCCAGACAACAAGAATAGATTAAAAGAGGAACAGTAGCTGAATTTGTAGGCGTTTGTTCTTATAACCAAGTTTTGCTTCCTCCCCTGTTTTACTGGGGGTTTTTTTTTAGAGTAAGGAACCTAAAAAATATAACATAATTTGTGCAATAATAATTTGAAGTAAATTTCATTCAAGTGAAACTCGATTCGAACTACCATTAGATTTAAGGACAGCATTAAAAAATAAATTGAACTACTTTATAAATACTTCCTGGTTAAGTATCTAATCAGTCGATACGAATTCCCAGCAAGAGCCGATAACAGTTGATCGTTTTTCTCAGATCAGTCGACATTTTACAATACAGTTTCATGTCAAGCCGTTATTGTAGATAAGTAATCTATTCTGATCTATCTTGTATATTGGACAACAATGCTAAATTTTACAATGTTAAGAAAAAAAAAGAAAAGAAGATTATGATATCCAAAAATCATCTTTCTTTAGCTTACGCCTGCATCGTGGAAAACTGAAGTTGCAACTTGCTGCCCTTATCTTATCCTTTTTTTAAGGCCAAACTCCAACGTGCATGTCATTAGTACGGCTTCCAATAACAAGTTGTGAAAAATTGACCAATGAATTCAACTTTACCTTCTGTATTTATATAAATGTGAGATATGAATAAATCAAACTAAAAAAAAGACAAAGGGTTTTAAGTTTTTTTCGTCTTTATTGCAGGGGAAAAATAAACACACACAACAAGGATTTTTTTTCCAATTCAAATGGTTGTAAAACGGTTACTTACTTTCCCTTTGTAAACAACAAAAGTGTTTCAGGTTTTTGTAGATAGTGCTTTCAACTACCGCAAAGCGAATAAAGGAATAAAAGATCCTTACATGATAAGGAAAAGTGAATGATGTGATGCTCTTCAGCTTTGCAAAGAGTAAAAAAGAACTCGAAGGAAAACGGAAATCGAAGATGATAATAATATTATTAATAATGATAATAATAATGATGATGATGATGATGATGATGATAATGATAATGATAATAATAATAATAATAATAATAATAATAATAATAATAATAATAATAATAATAATAATAATAATAATAATAATAATAATAATAATAATAACAATAATGATAATAACAATGATAATAATAATAATAATAATAATAATAATAACAACAACAACAACAACAACAACAACAACAACAACAACAACAACAACAACAACAAAAGACCAACTCTCTTCTTATCTTCTAAGAACCATAAAAACTGAGAACACACAAGAGAGTGTGACTTTAGATAAGACGAAATATTTTTTTGTTTAATGAAACGTGTTGTTGGGAGATGTTAGTTTAAGAGCACAAACCGCATAACAGGAAATTTTCGACTTATCTAAAAGAATAATCGAAGAAAAACGTATAGTAAAACACACATCACAGGTCGAACTGATTTCTTGGTTGTCCAGTCAAATTCAGGATGTGGAAAGTATCCTGTTGTGTTCTAACTGTTTTAATAATAATGGCTGCCTTGGCTGAGGTTTGGTTTCATAGTTGATTTTTCAATCTAAATTTTAAAATTTCTCTTCTGATACCCCAACAGCTCATGACTTTCATTTGTTATATACCTTATCCTCTTCTGTCCAACTTTTCTATGGCTCATCATTCCTCTTTCACGCTCTTCTCCTCCTCATCTTACTTGTCCTTGTCCTCCTCCTCCTCCTCCTCCTCCTCCTCTTTCTTCTTCTTCTTCTTCTTCTTCTTCTTCTTCTTCTTCTTCTTCTTCTTCTTCTTCTTCTTCTTCTTCTTCTTCTTCTTCTTCTTCTTCTTCTTCTTCTTCTTCTTCTTCTTCTTCTTCCTCTTCTTCTTCTTCTTTGTTTGAATATATATCTGGATTGACGAAAAACGATCTATACTTTTCACTCGTGTAATAGGATCAATCTACACCTGCCCCGGGTCCAGTTATTTTCCCACCACCAGCTGATCCTCCTGATTTTGTGTTTGTACCACTAAGACTTCAGCCAACAAAAGGAGCTGCAGGTTTGTCTCTTCCATAAAGAAAACTTGCTGCAGGTGTAATAATGGTTACTATTTATTTTTTTTTCCCAAAGGTATTAACTTAAGTCCATGAAATAATATTACATGAATGTTTTTAACCCTAATACTTTTTAATGATCGGTTTTATAGTCGTGATCATTATCATCATCCCATCTTTATCATCACTATTATCATCTCTAGCAACATCAACAAGACCATCAAGTGGTTTTTTTTTTCTAATTGGAACATCAGATACAACCACATCATCCATAATAAAACTTATTGGGATTATTTTATTGGCGTCTCTATGCATCTTATCAACAAAAATTCTACCACTTCAACCATTAACATCTTATATAAAATTTGTCATCTATAATTCAGTAACGAACAGAAGGGAAAATTCTAGATGATATTTGTTGTTCAAAACGGAAATATAAAACCATCTTTATATTTTGTAACAAGTTCAAATTTTCCCTTATTTCTCCAAACCCTATTTCAGGATTTGCCTTTTTGAAACCCGTCGACGATTTTTTCCACGCAGCAGCTAATATGGGGAGAGCTGTTTGGGATTTCTTGATGGAACCCTACCGTGTTCTTGCTGCTGGCGACAAACTCTATGATTAGAGATCTTGAAAAAAAAAACATTAAAGAGGAAGTGAAAATGATTTCAGAGCTTTCGAAAAATTTAGAGTTCGGTATACAAGATAATTGGCCTTGGAGATATTTAACAAACATTATACAATGGCGAGAAAACATAGTTTTAGATTGTAAGTGTTCAAGTTAAACGTTTTCTGTTGTTTGCTTTTCAACTTCATTTTTTAATATAAGAGAATATTTTTATGTAGCAGCATCAAAGACATGGCATAAATATCATTAAAAATCAATTGTTTAAAAAATGTAAGAGATCTTTTATCTATCCTTCACCAAGTGCAGAAAACAAATGCCATAAATAGAAGAATGTGAAAGAAACACGGTAAATCTATTCAAGAAATATTCTTGTTGTTCTTCCAAAAACGTGATCTTCAAACGTGAAAGCGCAGATGTAGATTTGACGTTATAATAAAAAAAGTATATATTTCTCACCTGCAAAATAAGAAATAAAGATGAACAAAATTTTACGATGTTTAAAATTTCTTTTCCAAAAAAAAAAAAAACAACAAACATGTTGGGGCTATAAACTGTATCTGTTTCTATCTGAATCTCAAATGTTTTTGTGATCCAGGCGATAAAAGAAAAATAAAGAAGGAAAGGAGGATGGAAAAAATCAGAGAGACATTTAGTTGAACATAATAACTGATTGCTTCAGCTGATACAGATTCTATGACATGAAAGTTAAAATTTCTACTGCCATAAGATCATCCATGGCAGTCATTTTCAGAACTTCAATTATTTAAAATAATATCCTAATTTTTCCTGGATTGTTTGATTAATTCACGTGGGTAACAGTGTGATTTCATATCCTTTATGCCTATTAAATAAGCCCCGACAGGCAGTGCAGAACTAAAACGATGAGGCTCTAAGATTTACCGAAAAAGAATGTATTTGTTGTTGAGGGGAGGTGAAACAAAAAAAATATTGCAGTAGATATCAGACGGACAATCTGATCCCATAGTCATCACCGGTTCTATTTGTCAGTCACACAAATTAGACCGGTAGAAAACAAAGCAAATAAGTTTATTGAAGTGTAACCACTACCTAAACAGCATCTATACATGATGACTATAACTTATATTGTAAACATTACACCATGCCAAATCTATACATGGATGTTTTTTTTTTTCTTTATAATAGATTCTTCTTAAGTTGAAGACAAGAGAGGCCGAGAGAGAGAGGGGAGAGCAAAGCAAAAAGAATTAACAAAATGATTGTATTGGACAATCTTGTTTTTTTTTTTTAATTAGCTCCAGATATTGGAAGGAAGGGATGCAAAATGGCCAGTTTCCTCGAAAACTAGAAAGAACAAAGTTTCGGATTAACCAGACTTTGAAAATCTTTTAATAATTGGGATCCATCTATTTTCACAAGCGTTTGCTTACCAGCTTAAAACTCTGAACAAAATAAACATAACATTTTGTTCGAAAAATCCAAAGGTTTTGACACTTTGCCATACCTATGAAAACGTGTTAAGTATTAAAAATTAGATTTTTTTTTTTCAATAATGTACACAGTTAAAAATCAACGATGTTTTCATCTGACCACCCAGCCTTCAAAGCATTTTCTGTCTCAAACCAGATCGTTTGGAAATTGAGAAAGACTGAAAGAGAGCAAAATAAAATAAAAAAAACCTAAAGAAAAAGATGATTTTAACATAATATCATTTCCATTCACCATTAATTTTTCGTAACAGGAATAAAACCAAAGCATAATTTTTGTATCCAACTTTCCTCATCCACCCACGACAATGAGTTTTGGAACGCTAAAGTTTAAAAAAAAAATAAACAGCGCCGTTTAGGAGATAGAATGATAACGTAGACTTAACAAACATATTTTAAGAGCTTATGCACTTGAAAAAAGAGCATAACATTTATCAATAATAATTATATTCACAAGGTGAAAAAAAATTCTTGTTTTTGTCGGGAAAAAAGACCATTGCTTGCAGAGAGTATTTTCTTAATAAAAAAAACCAAAGCAAAACAAGAAGAACCACCCTCACATACATACTCAATGGCCAGGAAAAGAGAGGAATAAGAAAGGATGCGAATTGTAAACAAGACGACTTTTTCCTTCGAAACCCACCGAGGTTTTTCGGAGCGTTAGATGACGATCGCCTATAGAGGGCATCATTTTCTGAAGAGGATCGCTACCAATTTCGTCGTGGTCAATAAATTATTAGATAGAATTCTTTGAGAAAACAAGCAAACAAGATTTAGATCATTAAATAGAGATTTAAAATAATCCACGTTTTGCATATAAAGTCAAGAGCTAGATCATACAAAGGACTCATGATGAACATTTAATCGCTTTACAACTTTTTTATGTTTAAATTGTTTATGGCTTAAGGATAAGGGGCATTTTTTTTATAAACTTATGGAAACTGTTTTCCAAGGCTCCTATTTCAAAGTCATATCAACTCCTTTTGTTCTTAAGATCGGTTGCTCTCTTCCCTTCTATGTCCAATCACCATTTATAAAGATTAAGCGTATTCTATCTAGTCGGCTGGATAATATATTCATTGAAAGAGGATGGTGAAATTGATTTTTTTTTACTTGAACAATTTCGCTTTGTATTTTTTTTTATATAACGTAAAATGTTAATATGTTACTAATGATGCGTATAATCCACACTGTGTTGAATTAATGACGGCATTCATTTCCATTTATGTAAAGTGATCAGTCACCAATTTACCGAATTGGGAATAGATGAGGCATCAAACAACTAAATTGAAGTAATAATTCAGGGTAACATATAGGCTGATATTCCATAATTTGCTCATTAAGTCATTAGCTTTACCTGTATAAAGTATAAGCTATAACTGTTTAAGCAACAGGACTATAAAACGAGAGATACAGTTCTAGTTGCTGAAAGTTATAGACCACAACGTAGTTTGAATTATGTGTTTCTGTTAGAGCTCAATAGTGCAATACTATTTAAGAGCCAGTGAAATGTATATCATCTTCTTTAAGGTATCAAGTTATGATAGGAACGAGTGAAAACATTCAACTTTACCACGGAAAAGTCGTAGCAACTATAACAGTTTTCAGATCTGGAGGGGTAAGTTTCTAAAGATAGGGAAACTCGCACAAGTTAGCAAATTTTAATCTGATTTTGTGAACTACGAAATAAAATATAAATTTGACATTACAATTTTTCTTTCACAGTTGTTCTCCGGAAGAATATTGTTCATAAATTTCCCTAGCCCCTCTGAATTTGGAGGTATGCAGTATAAGAGAGTGAGAGAAAAAATTTCAAGAACAACATACTGATAAGAGTACCTAGGATTAAAAAGAAAGAGAGATAGATTAATAGATAGATAGAGAGAGAGAGAGAGAGAGAGAGAGAGAGAGAGAGAGAGAGAGACAGACAGACAGACAGACAGACAGACAGACAGACAGACAGACAGACAGGCAGACAGACAG
Source organism: Elysia crispata (assembly GCA_033675545.1). Classification (NCBI taxonomy): domain Eukaryota; kingdom Metazoa; phylum Mollusca; class Gastropoda; family Plakobranchidae; genus Elysia; species Elysia crispata. Next base: position 744,013 of record JAWDGP010001382.1, read on the forward strand.
ACAGACAGACAGAAAGAGAGAAGAAACAAAGAAGATGTATTGTCAACGCGTATTTTTTTTTCAAATTCAGTTGCAGGTTCAAATTTTTTTTGTGTTATTTTATTCAATTTTCCGCAGGTTACAGAAATCGCGCGAAATGATTTCAAGCTACAAAAAACCACTCCTGGTGATTGGCGCCGTCCTTAACGTAATACCCATGTGTATGTCCTGTTTCTTTGGCAACGTTTTGCCCTATCTAGACTCTTACTACCACGAGCACAGACACAAAATTAGCCTCTACATCAGTCCACTATGGACAACATCAGTGTGTGTTTCAACCTTTACCTTTGGCATGATCTTCACCACACCCATCGAGAATCGCTTCGGGATAAACGCCACCATACTGGTAGGCGATATAATTTTGTCCTTTTCCTATATCAGTGTGTATTTCATAATCCGTGAGCCTTTGGCACTGGCGCTGGTATTCGGAGGTCTCCAAGGAGCTTCTGTCGGGATTGTGTATGCTTTGATTGTGAAGTTGTTGCTACTGAAATTGCCTAAACACGGAGGACTTGCTACAGGACTCGTGTCTGGTGGTGCTAGAATTGGAACAGTTCTCTTTATAGGCGTATCTTTTGCTGTGATTAATCCTAGCAACACAAAACCTGATCTAAAAGTCGGCAATAACGTTTACTTCTCCGACAAGAAACTTCTCAACAGAGTTCCAATCTATTTTCTAGTGCTGGGTGCCATTACAGCAGCTACTACTTTTATCGGTGCTGCTTTTATGTATATTGGCAGCTGCGATCTTCCACGAAAGGGTAAAGCAAAGGAAACTTTTACAGATTCTGATGACACGGTTGATAGCCAGTTATGTAGAGAAACCGATGCGTGCAAAATATTAACAACAATAGGAAGAAATGAAGCAGTGCCGCTGAAAGATTCCAGTGCTCAACTTTATGGCAATCCTGAACAAGAGGAAAAAGTTAACGCTGAAATACGCACATCC
>JAWDGP010001382.1:750000-802500 GCA_033675545.1 Elysia crispata
GAGTTATTACCCTTTAATTTACAGAAATAATTTAAAAAAAAGGCTAGGTGATATGATGAATAAATCATTGTAATCAGAAACACGAGACATGTTCCAATGTGGAATTATCAAATAACAACCTAAAAACCCTGTTCTACAAATGGGACCCTGGCGCCAATTTGCCGGGGCTGGGATGTGTGTTTTTATTAAAGAGGCTTTTCAATGGTCTTGATATCTTTTTACTTACATGATCCAGTGTATTCCTCCACTTATCTATCTCTATGTGGAATCTAACATTTATAACGATAATTCTCATTCTAAACACAAAATTTATATATAGAACTAATTCTACACTTTCCCAATCTGTTTTAGATCGTTTTAAACGTTTACTAGAAAGCTGTGAAATTTCGCATGAAAGTCATTGCCTTGCGGGAATTCTTAGCCGCGCAGTTATTTCAACCTGCATAAAAATGACTGTTTTTGAAAAATGGGTAAATAGATTAATTTTAGATTTTACAAAATGGCGCGCGAAATTGGTGATCATAAGTTAGCCTATGTTGACGAAACAAAGGATTTTGGGAAAATTGAGGAAAGCAGTTTGCGTTGATTTTTTATGGTTTAGAACGTAGCTACATGAATGTTAAAGACGCCTGCAAAGTTTCAAACGTGTTGGTTGGGTAATTATGAAGAAGATTGTGGTCAAAACCTCCCAAGTCCGCTTTTATATATACATATAAGTAGAGAGAGAGAGAGAGAGAGAGAGAGAGAGAGAGAGAGAGAGAGAGAGAGAGAGAGAGAGAGAGAGAGAGAGAGAGAGAGAAAGATTCCTTTCATCATATGGCAATGTTTATGTTTTCAATATCACTAGAAGAAAAAAAATAACTGAAAAACCTCTGGAAAAAATTAACGTAGTGCAACCTTTAAATATTGATTTAAAGTAAAAAAATTTAAAGATTAGATTAGGCACAGAATAATGAGCAGTACAACTAGATTTCAGAACTTCCCCAGAGAGGGCAACAGCTGGTTAGGTTTGATAAAATACAAAAAACAAGTCTAACTCTCTGTGGAAGGGAGATACGAAATCAATAATTTATGAGAATAGATAAACAATGTTGAACATCCTGTTGGTTATGATGAGGATGATGATAATATTAACAATAACAACAATAATAATGATACTACTACTACTACTACTACTACTACTACTACTACTACTACTACTACTACTACTACTACTACTACTACTACTAATAATAATAATAATAATAATAATAATAATAATAATAATAATAATAATAATAATAATAATAATAATAATAATAATAATAAGAAGAAGAAGAATAAGAAGAAGAAGAAGAAGAAGAAGAAGAAGAAGAAGAAGAAGAAGAAGAAGAAGAAGAAGAAGAAGAAGAAGAAGAAGAAGAAGAAGAAGAAGAAGAAGAAGAAGAAGAAGAAGAAGAAGAAGAAGAAGAAGAAGAAGAAGAAGAAGAAGAAGAAGAAGAAGAAGAAGAAGAAGAAGAAGAAGAAGAAGAAGAAGAAGAAGAAGAAGAAGAAGAAGAAGAAGAAGAAGAAGAAGAAGAAGAAGAGAAGTGATAATAATGATATTCACCAAAACCATAATAGCGATGATATTATGGTTGATTGTATCGGCTTTGATTTAAAGAATGTTATAAATTAAACAAAATGTTTATGAATGAAAAGTGTGTATCGTACGCTGAACAAATCGAATCTTCTACAGAACTAAAATCATATGAAAAAGGAAGAAGAAGAAGAAAAAGAAGTTCAAAGCGCCTCATGGAACTATAGTAATGAACTATAAAATAGGCGCTTTAAATCCATTTAGATGATTTTCACACAATTAACAAAAGTGTAAAGGATAAAATAAATTTAGAGACACTATACATTGTGCATCGTTTGAGTTATAATAAAATTCACAATAAAAATTACTTCACTTATGGTAAAATTAAATAAACAGTAAATCAATTCCATTTACTCTCACCTCACAATGATTGCCACAAGAGATGTAAACTCCTTTAATATGGACCCAAATCATGCTTATGAATCAACATTTTCTACTTAATCTGGAAAACTGTTCCGAATATGGAAACTTTGAAATGGAAGGCCCTTTGGCTAAAACTTTTAAGCTGTTAGTATGGTTGGATTAGAATGTTTTTGGGAGCCGAGCGGAAGGCATTAGCCGGAATGTAGGGCCTGAAGAAGTTTGAGAGATAATTATTTGATGCTGAAGAGTCTATTATGTATTTTTTATATTTACATTGGCGCTGGTGAACATCCAGGAAAGATCTTTAAGGATAGGGGTGGTTGGTAATTTTCTTGAAACTATTTCGATTAGCCTGGCAGCATTGTGAATTTTTTTTTTTTTTTGATTTACTTACCAGTCCTATAGAACTGATAACAAAGAATTACAAAAGTAATTTCTGGAAAGAACAAAATGAGCACACAAGTTTATAAGTAGCATTGGTCGTTAAGTATGGTCTCATTTGAGAGAATTTTTCTTAACTGTAACAAGTTTTGTGTAGACTAGAATTATGCTTATTCATATTTAGTTTCGCATCCAGATGTAAGCCCTGATTTCTATATGGTGTTACCTATTGGTTGCAAATTTCAACTTTTGGCAAATTGACTTTGCTTAATTTGCAAGACGTTACTTTGATCATGATTTCAGGTTGGTTTTTTTCATCAAGTTTGAACTAATTGGCTGGCATCCAAGAAGACACATAAGTGATATAAACATTCAAGGAATCAACGAAGTAGTCAGTATCGGTGCTATAAAAAGATTTATACATCTGAGGTTCATCAGCAAATTGATGATAATCAAAATATATATTCATGTGAATATGAATGTGAATACAGCAAGAATCGACACGGTCCGAGAACAGATCCCTTATTTAAGTTCAAGAGAGGTAGTGTTTGTCTCTCAAGTTTCTTGGAACCACATAAGAACAATATAACTTACTCTTTATCAAATTAAATCGCTGCGATTAAAAAAATAACATTGCAAACTTAGATTATAGTCTAAAAAGAGGATAAATCAGAGCTTGGTGTTAAAACTCAAAAGTAAAATTAGAAGATGTAATGGTTTTGAAAATCAAGACAAACAGGTTGTGGATCGCAGATCACCGTAGGCTGGCAGGGAGACCTGAGATGAATACGCGAGATGAATAGATTGATACATAATTATATTCTCCCTGCTTGAATCAAACCCAGAACATCTTATTGTAAATCTAAGATTCTACCACTGAGCATTTTGGTGCTCTACTTCCTTCTAGGATTTCTAGGGAAAATCATCAAATGACCAAGTGAAACTCTTATCGTAATTTTTTTTTATTATTTAACCGCACTGACGCTTAACTACTGGTTCCAAACCTACAACAATTTATTCCCAGTCAACAGCGATATTGTCCAAACTCACATGAAAAACAATACCAGCATAGATCAATCCTGCTCTGACTGAGCGATATGTGTTGAGAGTTAAATTTACTACGGAGGTGGGCGAATCAGAACCGAGGGTTCCTCTTATTTTCTCTATTTTGATTTTTAAAACAATTTAAAAGCAGACTTTAAAGAAACAAAGTCCAAAAACTAGCATGTGAAGCATCAGGGAGCTTACGAATTTATGTGTAAATTCGTGAAACGCATGGATAAAAGAAAGAAATCGCATAACCAACCACCCCTGGTTGATGAATAGTAACAAAAAGATTTTAAAAATCCCTAACAGCTCTTTATGAAAAAATTGTCTGAGCTGAGTTACATAAAAAATATGGGGCGTTTACAGAAAACCTCCTTTGCTCTTCTCTGTATTACAAAATGATTGCAAGCTTTACATTTGTACAGTTGGGAAAAGTCTAGATAAAATTTTGATTATTATTGAACGAAATCCTGACGTGACATGCCCACCATAATGTGACTCATTAACATCATTAAGTGAGTGTAAGTGAAGCAGAGCACAGCTGACAAGATGTAACCGAAACTCACCAATTGGCGAAGCTGAGATTAGAGCAAAATAAAAGTGCCAGCTATAAGTTTTATCTTGTTGTGTAAGTTTTAATTTCATAAGTTTCTCCTACCTCCAACATAGCTAGGGAAGCCTTCGAACGACTACTTCCAATCATGTATTAAGAGAAGAACATAAAAGTTCCTCTTTTATCTGCCCACACACTCTCCTCAAATCTTATTTCTTTACTATTCTGGTAGTTACTATACGTTCCTCTTGTCTTAGCAACATGTTTAATATCCATCTGGTGTTTATAATAATGGATGGGTGAGTTAGGGTACATATCGCTTAAGTGCAATATTGTACTTAAAATTTATCTACAAGCGACATTCTCAAAAAAAAAAAAAAAAAAGGATATTGGGCCCAGATTGTTTTAACTTTGTAAACGCGTGATAAATATATATTCCTAAAAATGAAGATGATGGCGGGGAAATAGAAAGAAAGAAGAGGAAAAAGGCATATCTGAAAGCGAATAAACAAATGGCTCTATAAAAAGTGCCGATTAGTATTCTTTGTGTTCCAACGGCAATGTTAAAAAAGAAACAAGACATATAAAAAAGCTAAGGAAGTAGAAGAAAATAACAGGAAGTAAGTTCACAAAACAAAGTGTTATGAGCTTATTTCATTACCACCAATTAAGCGAAAAAGGGTCTACAAGCAGTGTTATGTATAGACCTGTCAAGTCCGAAATTTATTGCTGAAAGACAATAATCCCATACAGTAGTCCAATAAAACGAATAAAAAAGGAGACGAAAAATAGAGAAGCAATTGCATTAAAAAAAAGAAAACGAAGGTCAATTATCAGAGAAAGAAAATATAAAGTCTTGAAAGAATATTTTAATTACTGTCTTTATTATTTTCAATTTTGTTGCTATTGTTATTATTATCGAGACATATTGAATAAGTAACCATTTTGATATATCCGATATACAGGGAGACAACGATCATCGGGAGATGGGATGGAGATGGTTTAGTGCGAAAAAAATCGCTCCTTCTTGACTAAGATGTTTTGATATAATTATTTGAGCAAGGAAAAAATGGGGATTAAAGGATGGAACAAGAGATAAATAAAAATAAATTTACTACAGGGTGCGGTTCATATGTAAAGGAAACCCCTTTACCTAAATTGGTATCTCAGTAGTAGATACAGAATGTAGATTCTGAAAAAAAAAAATGAAAACATTAAATGGCAAAAACAAAAGCAGGGAGGATAACAAAGGAAAGAAGAGGGCGAAGCGTAAATGAAATAATTCATTCCCTTTCTAATACAAAGGGAAACAACTCCGTATAACTATAATGGAGGATAACCCAATAAATTACGGGTGAAAAGTTCCAGCTGTGAACTCAAGTCAAATTAGCTTTCGTAAGATTAATACTAATTGTAAAAGTAGCTGGCATGATTAGTTTGTTGTACAGTGATTTTCTTTAACCATAAGCGAAAAGCAAGGAAAATGCAACCTATTCAAGAACTATAAGTAAGAATTATAAAAGCTAGAATTTTAGGTAGTGCTCAGCAGTGGTTAGGGTAAGGCTTTTAAGTGAAAATGAATTCTTACTTATATTAACTCAGTGGTTTGCCTCCTCTAGATCTAAAACTATTCAAGAACTAGCCAGACATAATAAAGAGTTTGGGGCTGGAATAATCGGATGCCAGAATTTTAGAAAAGACTTGCATTAGCTTACAAAGACCTTAAAAATCTTGGTAAAGCATAAAACTATCATGTTCAATTTGCATTCCACATCTATTTATTTTCATTCCGAGCCTCAAAATTTAATATATATGTGTGTGTGTGTGCGTGTGAGTGTGTGTGTGCGTGTAAAAAAATGTGTGTGTTCAGTTGAAAATTCTAACATATTTCTAGTTTTATTGATAATCCAAACCTACTCTATATAACAATACTTTTAGTCTTAACTGAAAAAAAATGCATTATAATAAATTAAGGCGTTGTTCGAAAAAGAGTGGCTAGTAAAATGTAGAGAGTAATCTTCGTGCAAAGAAAGTGAATATGTATGGTCTCACTAGAAATTTTGTTTAAGAAGTTTTATGAAGAATTTGAAAGCCCTGTGATCGAAAATAAAAAACGAGTTCGAATTAGTTCCTCGGTATGTCAATTCTATTCTAATATTTATGTATCATAAATTTAGGAGAAAAGAACCTTAGCTCTATATTTTTCACTTTCGTGTTTATTAATTCATTACCCGATTACGATTATAACAATTATAGGGACGCGTTCGCTTTATAATGGCTGATATTTACAAGAAATACAATCTTCCAGGCATGATAAATGATAGGTGCGGAATAAGGAAATTAGGATATGCTTATTTCCCCTGGATGATCTCTTCATTCCAGTCAGCATACAATATATGTCAGAAACTGGTAGCAGCTGCGCTGATTAATATACATACCGGTACTTAATTAGCATAATAATTAAATGTTCTTTAATTTATACAAAGAAACTAAGTGCAGTATGCAGTAAAGGAGATGTATCGAATTAGGTCTGTATTTGAACATGCAGAATAAGCAATAATATACCGGTATCATAAATAAAGTATCGCGCAAAAGACAAAATGGTAAGAGGGATAAGAAGAAAATAATAAAAAAAAAATACGATGATAGAAAAGAAAAAAAGGAACAAAACGACAAATTAGATAGAAGTGGATGGCAGGATGGAGATGTAGAAAATAAACACCTGTGGAAAGGTCACGCACGGTGATTTGCGCAATAAAGATATTTAGAGTGAGAGCGAAACTTTTAAAAAGAGAATAAACTAAGTTAATAAAGCTTAAACTTTCGTCTAAATAGGAATTTGAATTTGGCCTAACAGTAGTTTTAATTACATGCATATTGTTCTTTTTTTTTTTACATATCAAGCCTGCCCCTTCCCACTGAATAAAAAGATGTTAAGTTTTGCAGGATCCGCATATAAAGCGATTCCGCACTACAGCTTGAGACTAACTGTGTTGCTGCATTGGTAGAAGCATGGGGCCGGTATTAATTTTGAGTCGCAACAGCTGATTGACAATTCCTGTCCATTCAATTGTGACACTTCAGCCGGCAGTTAAAGAATAAGTTTCTCGCGTCATCGTTTTGTAAGACTGTTCGTGTTATGATAAATATATTCTTAACGACTCGCATAATGAAATTCAGTCATTTTATGAACTCCCGTCTTAAAAGTGAGATTAGATGTTATACAAAAGTGTAATAGCATATGCTTTAATTGTCGAAAAAAAGGATTTGCTTGATTTCTCTCTGAGTAACAAAGTTGAAGTTCAATAAGAAATTTCGGTGTCAAAATTATTCAAATAAAGTACATTATATAAGGTGTGAAAAATATTCAAACAGAATAGACGGCTTCAGGTGGTATATAAAAAGTTTACGATCGGAGAAAGTCCACGGTCCTCTGAGCAGAAAGAACAAAAGCAACTACGAGGACACATCCATCAAGAAAAGACGTTTGGTTGTGTTTTCTGTAGAGGTGAGTGGCATAAAATGTATAATAGGCTGAATGGGCTAAGGACCTAGTGGGGATAGACAATTATGCAGTTTCAAAATTCGATCACCTCCGTCTTCGCTTGGATTTCTCTAAGACGATAATCTTTAAAGAAAGCCTCATTATATTGGTAGATTCAACTGCGCATTTTAAGGTCTTGTAGTATTTAAGTTCATTGTCTTCTTTATTTTATATTATGATAAAACCTTACTGTTCTCTCGTCAAGAACTATTTACAAATCGACGCGTAGTTTTATGAATTATTAACTTGCAGCATAAGAATTATATCACACGTCTTGGTTAGACAATCCGTGAAAACGTTGCGAAACTGTCGATTTATCAACATCGCAGTTTTCTTTGGTAAAAATGTGTTACAGGTTCGTCATGCAATATGAGCTGATTGTCATTCTTGTAATTGGAATCTTCAAATAATTTGACTAATGTGGGGTTTTTATTTTCCCTTTTTTTTCATTCACATTTAAGTCTCGTCGAGCATAATAACATGAGAACCTTTATATATATATATATATATATATATATATATATATATATATATATATATATATATATAAGAGAGAGAGAGACAGGGAGAGAAAGATGATCTTACCTTAAAGACTCTTTATACTACACTTGTTTTTCAAGTGTAACATAAGTGTAGTATGCAGAGACTTTAAGGTAAAATCATAGTTGAGCACTCTTATCAATTGTTCCTACTTATTTCCAAACTATATATATATATATATATATATATATATATATATATATATATATATATATATATATATATATGTAGTTTGATGATAAGTTTAAATAATTGATAAGAGTGCTCAATTGTGGGAGCTTTTCATAAATAAAGAAGATCTTAGCTAAAATTCTCTTCATACGACACTGGTGTTTCAAGCGGAGGACAAGGGTGTCGCTTGTCCTCCGCACTCACACACCTCAGTCATACCCGAAGAGAGCGGAGGACAAGCAACACCTTTTGTCCTCCGCTTGAAACTCCACTGTCGTATGAAGAGAATTTAAGGTTAGATCTTCTTTATCTATGAAAAGCTCCCACAGTTGAGCTATGTATATATACATAGAGAGAGATGATCTTACCTTAAAGTCTCTTTACACTACTTTTCAAATGTAACACGAGTGTAGTATGCAGACTTTAAGGTAAAATCACAGTTGAGCACTCTTATCAATTGTTCCTACTTATTTTCAAACTATAATATAGTAGAGTGTATATTCACAAAAAAATAAGAAAAACGGTTATATATTAACCTATTTCTAACCATCGATGGTAAAAAATCCTGATATCTTAGTTTTAAGACCTATATAATTGCAAGTGTTCGTGTCTCTCATTTTTTTCTGATTTGGATAACGTTTTAGTTTTTGTAATTGTCAAATTAGGAAAGAACATTATTGTTTTGTTCGTATAGTTAAGGTGCAAAATACACACAGTCAACATGACCTGAACTAGCAGTGCAAATGTTTTTCTGTTGTTTGTTCTTTATATTTATTGTTCTTCATATTTAGAATTTTAATGGTCTCTTTTTCGATATGGCACGATGCACCAAGGATTGCAGGGATCTAAGTAAACGCTTATATAAAGATACGTGTGTATTCACATTGAATACAATTTTATCTTTACTGTTTTTCAATCACCCCTATACGTTAATTTTGGATTTTAACAAATTTTAATTGCAGTAATGAGAAAACAATATTCTTTGTTACATAAATAAAACCCCTCATTTTACCATCTCTTTTGCATATTTTTTATATACCTCGTTGAAATAGATTATTTTGCGTATTTTATATAAAATGATGTAGTGGGAAAAAGAATGATGAATTAAAGGAAAGAACATGAGGAGAAGCAAAGAAAAAGAAGAAGAAGTACAAGAACAAGAACATGAACATGAACAAGAAGAAGAAGAAGAAGAAGAAGAAGAAGAAGAAGTAGTAGTAGTAGTAGTAGTAGTAGTAGTAGTAGTAGTAGTAGTAGTAGTAGTAGTAGTAGTAGTAGTAGTAGTAGTAGTAGTAGTAGTAGTAGTAGTAGCAGTAGCAGCAGCAGCAGCAACAGCAGCGGCAGCAGAAGAAGAAGAAGAAGAAGAAGAAGAAGAAGAAGAAGAAGAAGAACAACAACAACAACAACAACAACAACAACAACAACAACAACAACAACAAGAAGAAGAACAAGAAGAAAAACAAGAAGAATAAGAAAAACAAGAAGAACAAGAAGAACGAGGAGAACAAGAACAAGAAGAAGTAGAACAAGAAGAATAAGACCGAAAACAAGAACAAGAGGAAGAAGAAGAAGAAAAAGAAGAAGCAGAAAGCGAATAAAAGGTGGAATAGGAGGAGAGAATGAAAAGTAGAAGAAGGGTTGGGCACAAAAATGAAGAAAATTGTCACGGATATGAATGAAATAAAAATAGCTATCGAGTTAAAAATATTTAGATATTGATGCTATTTACCGATGTTATGTTACATTAAACAGATCTGCATTATTGCTGAATTAGGTTACATTTTTTTTCTGACGTTGGCTTTATTTTCTTTATTTTTCCCCTCTAGATTTCATATATTTCTGAAAATGCGGGCATTCTACAGAACAACATTTGTCCTGACGGGCTCAGTCCTGAATGCTCTTACTACATCCATGCTGAGTTTTTACGGCAACCTCTTACCATATATAGACTCTTATAACTATGCATACCGAACGAGGATAAGCCTGGATGTGGATCCACTTTGGGTGTCATCAGCTTATTTATGTACCTTTATAATAGGCATGATCTTTTCCAGCCCAGTCGAGCAACGCTTTGGGATTTATCTCTCTATACTTGGTAGCGACATAATTGTATCTTTATCCGTACTCAGTGGGTATTTTACTGTCACGGAACCATTGGCATTGGCACTGGTGTTCGGAGGTCTCCAAGGGATTTTTGTTGGAATCGCATATGCCCTAGCTCAAAAACTATTGCTACAGACCACGGTGAACTATGGAGGCCTGGCAACAGGAATTATGTCTGTTGGCCCTATACTCGGAGGACTTCTCTTTATAGGCTTAGCTTTCGCTGTTATCAACCCAAGCAACATGAAACCTGACCTCACAGTAGATAGCAAAGTTTTCTTTTCCGACCAGAGTCTTGTAGACAGAGTTCCTATCTTTTTTCTCGTGGTGGGGGCCATAAAGATAATAACTACTTTAATCGGAATGTTTCTTATGTATATTGGCACTCGGGAGATTTTGCAAAACATCAAGCAAGAAACGGTAGGAGAAACTGTGCCAGTTCTTCACGAGATAAATGGTGGAAAGGCTAAGAGTAAACTATGTGCCCCACGCAAAGATTGTGAAGATTTGCCTCTGAACGGTTCTGGAGCGCGAGTTTATAGAAAGTATGAAGAGGACGAGAAAATCCAAAATTCGACAGGTGAAAGAGTCATCTCTTCGAAGGACGCCTTGACGGAAGATACTCAGATGAATGAGTTACCTCAAGATAGTGGAGAGAGCAAATGTTCTCCTTCTCAAGTCGAGGTTTCTCCTCGGGAAATGATTAAGTCTGCAAGATTCTGGCTTGTGTGGTTGGCTTTTGTGTCGTCTAATCATACAAACTACATACATTTGAATCTGTACAAGCAGTATGGGCAACGCGCCATCTCCGATGATTCTATGCTTGTCACTACTGGAATAATCTGCAACGCAGGCATGCTGGTTGTTCGACCATTGGTAGGAATAGCAAGTGACAGGATCGGAATCCGTAACACAAATGTCATCCTCAACGGCGCGTCAAGCCTGTTCATGTCACTGATGGTGTTGTCTCTCCACACATGCCCTTGGGCCTATATGGTGCTTTGCGTCCTGGAGAACATGGGCGTGTCTCCTCATACGATGCTCTTTAGCTTGCTTGCGGCGTTTGAGTTTGGGAAAACCTACTGCGCCTCCAATATGGGCCTGATTCGTTCTGGAAATATTCCACTTGTTCTTTTAGAACCAATAATCGTTAACGCTTTGATTAAGACAATAGGTTGGGATTGGGTGTTCCTTACTGGATCGTTTGCATCGGTCATTGCTACTGTGGCAATCATTGCTTTAGAATGGTTTTAATGGAAGTCTTGGATCCGTATTTTCATTTTCCTTACGTCAGGGCTTAAAAACGAAAATTGAAATAGCTAGCTTTTACCACTAAAATTATGTTTAAAATTACTTTTTTTTTTCCTTCGGAGACGAGTGCATTGCTATAAATTTATGTCTTAGTCTAACCATAGCAAATAATCAATTGTTTACGTCCTCAGCCAAACTGTTATGTCTGACGAGATTGTTTTTCGGCACAACTTTTGTGATATGTTTGTATTAGAATTTTTACTCTGCATTATATTTAATCTGGTAGAGCTGGATTTAGATTTCGGTGAATTGGTAAGAGATTTTTTTTTCTCGAATGACTAGAATTGAGGAACTAGATCCAGATTGTGACTACAGAGTAGAATATATAACTAAAACAGTCAGCTGTAATGTGGGAGTTTAATGTTGCACAGTAGCCCGTACTATATATAGTAGCTAATGGTCTACTAAAAATGGTTTTATTTTATTAATTTGGCCGCGAATCTGGTTTACGTCAGATAGTTAGCATTTCATTGTAACAGAATGAACTGGGCTTTGTTTTCCGCAAATTAAAATTTTCTTTTGCCGCATAGTTTACAATATTAATTTTGAGTTGTTACACGGGATCAGATCTATTTATTCATACAAAACTTTTTTCATGCATAATAGCCCTAGTTTTATCGTCTTCTATTTCTTCATGTGTGAAACCATTAATTCTACAAACAATACAGATATCGTGAATCGATTTGGAGACGCTCGATTTCGAAAAAAAAAGAAACTAATTACGACAAAAACATTGTATGATTATAGTTGATAAGTGGATAGCCTCGGACAGCAAACACCATACGCTGTCGCTTACTGTCACACATGTTAGTGCTGCTACGGTCGGCCTCAGCCTGGATGGGGCGTCACAACTCATTCCACAAGGAGGGAGAGAGACCACAAGAGACCTAAAGAGTGGCAGATAAACATTTTAAAAATATATTGATTAAGCTTTCTACAAATTTAAATAAACACGCTAAAAGTTGTATTCAGAAAGTTCAGTTGAGAATTTGAAAGCCACAGGCTCGAAAATAAAAAAAAGGTGTATGAATAAGCTTCTTCGTATTTCAATTGTATTGTGTTGTTACGTAACATAAGTTTCGGAGGAAAGAACTTAATAATAAGGTATATATTTTCCCACTTGTGGTAATTCATTCATTACCCAATTACGATTATAACACTAAGGATCCATTCGCTTTACATTTTAGTAAATATAAATACCTGACCCTTATATTTTTCCATGCTGGATAAATTAATTGCCCGAAATAAGAAAAAAAGATAATGCTTATTTACCCTGAATGATCTCTTCAGTTCAGCATGTAATACATAATTATGAGAAACTGGTAGCAGCTTAGCTGAATAATATAAAAACCGGGACTTAATAAGCATGATGGTACCGATGTTGTTTAATTTATACAGGTCACAAAAGTATAGTATAGAATTAAAAAGGAGATTTTTCGTAGTAAGTCTGTTTTCGAACAAGCAGAACAAGCAATAATACCTACAAGTATAACGGTCTCATAAAAAGAAATACGCGTTTTAAAAATGAAGTGTAGTGTAAAAGATAAAATGACAAGAACACAACGAAATTAAAAGAATAAGATAATAGAAATGAAAAAAAAAAAAGAAACGAAGGAACGACTTAGATAGAAGGATGAAAATATCTCTGTTTGTCATTGCTAGGATCAAACATTCAGATATTATAAAAAAAAACAGTTTTAGTTGCACGGCATTAGCATAAAAAATGAGTCTACTGCACTGCTTAAGACTAAGTGAATCGCTTCATTCACTTAAAGTACGTGTTAATTTTCCATCGCAGCAGCTAATAGACAATTCTTGTCCGTGTAATTGTGAGACTTGTCGGCAGTAAAGGAATAAGTTTTCCGTTTGATCTTTTTAGTGAGACTATTCGTGTACTGACAAATATTCTCACGAGAAAGTCCACAGTCCTCTGCACAGAACGAACAAAACCAAGTACAACCAGGACACACGATTCTACAAGAAAATACGCTTTTTGCTGTTGAGGTGAGTGCCATGAAATGTATAGGTAGTTGAACGGGCTAAGGATATAGTGCAGACCGACAGTTATACAGTGTCAAAGTTGGATCACTTCCGTCTCCGCTAAAAACTCTGTAAGATTGTAATCTTTAAAGAAGCCTCCATATATTGGTAGAAGTTACTTATCAGTGTTTTTCTTTATAATTTGTTATGATGGAAACTTTTTATTCACCCCAAGAACCAGTTACCATCGACGCGTAATCTTGAAAATTATTAGCTTGCAGAATGAGAATTATACAACACGCCATGGTTAAGCGATCCGCTAAATTTTACGAGACTGCCTCCTGATGAACTTAGGTGTTTTCTTTGGTAAAGTGTGTTACACATTACACTGGTTGTCATTCATGTGATTCAAATCTTCAAACAATAAAACTTAACCTCATTTGGAGTTGGGAACAGTCTAATTTTTTAGCCTTTTTTTCAATAACATTTTAGCCTGAGCCATCGTAATAACATGAAATATAATATATATATATATATATATCGGATATACTATATATATACTATATATATATACTATATTTCGTATAATGAATCATGACAAATTGACAAAAGTTTAAATTCACAGACTTAATAAGAATAAGGTGCATGTTCATTTCATTCTGACCAAATGTTGAGGGGGGGAGGAGATACCCTGATATCTTAGTTCTAAGACTTTATAATTGCAAATGTTCAAGTCTCTCATTTTATCTGATTTCGATATTGTATGAGCGGTATATAATTGTCAGTTTGAAAAAAAAAAAGCCTTATCGCTTTGTTTGTGAAACAAAAATATCAAATAACCCGTTCTACATACGGTTATGAAATAATCCGGCAAAACATGACACTTCGTATTATCATCTCTTTTGCATATTGTCAAACGTAGCAGGGGGCAGTATTGAGCCGGGTGGGAAGTTTTTAAATACGTTGTTTTAAATAATATTATTTCATGTATATATAATGATTTTCCCGGGAAAACAGAATGATTAATCAAGGAAATAACATGATGAAAAGGAAAGAAGGAGAACAAAAAGAAGAAGAAGAAGAAAAATGAATCAAAGGACGAGGAGGAGGAGGAGTAGGGAAAGAAAAGTGGAAGAAGACGTGGGGTTAAAAATTTAGAAGAAAGTTTTCAAGGAGAGGAATGAAAGGAATTAGCTAAGAACGTGGAGGCACTTAGATTTTGACGCTATTTACTGCTGATATGTTAGTTCAGGTAGATCTGCATAGTTTTTAAATACATTAACCTTTTTCTTCTGGACTTTGATTTATTTTTCTTTATTTTTGCCCCTTCTAGATTTTACAAAGTCGAGAAAATGCGTACATGCTTCAGAACAGCATTTGTCCTGACGGGCTCAGTTCTGAATACTCTTATTACATCCATGCTGTGTTTTTACGGCAACCTCTTACCATATATAGACTCTTATAACTATGCATACCGAACGAGGATAAGACTGGATGTGGATCCACTCTGGGTGTCATCAGCTTATTCATGCACCTCCATAATAGGCATGATCTTTTCCAGCTCAGTCGAGCAACGCTTTGGGCTTTATCTCTCTATACTTGGTAGCGACATGATCGTGTCTTTATCCGTACTCAGTGGGTATTTTACTGTCACGGAACCATTGGCATTGGCAGTGGTATTCGGAGGTCTCCAAGGGATTTTTGTTGGAATCGCATATGCCCTAGCTCAAAAACTATTACTACAAACAATGGCGATTCACAAAGGCCTGGCAACAGGAATTATGTCTATCGGCTCTATGCTCGGAGGACTTCTCTGTATAGGCTTAGCTTTCGCTGTTATCAACCCAAGCAACAGGAAACCTGACCTCACAGTAGATAGCAAAGTTTTCTTTTCCGACCACAGTCTTGTAGACAAAGTTCAGATCTTTTTTCTCGTTGTGGGGGCCATAAAGATAGTAACTACTTTAATCGGAACATTTCTCATGTATATTGGCACTCGGGAGATTTTGCAAAACATCAAGCAATAAACGATAGGAGAAACTGTGCCAGGAGATGAATGGTGGAAAGGCTCAGAAAAAACTACGTGCCCCACGCAAAGATTGTGAAGAACTGCCTCTGAACGCTTCTAGAGCGCGAGTTTATACGAAGTATGAAGAGGACGACAAAATCCAAACATGGACTCATGAGAGTCGTATCTCTTTGAACGTTGCCTTGGCGGATAGTATTCAAAGGAACGAGATACCGCAAGAGAGTGGTGCCAGAAAATGTTCTCGTTCTCAAGTCGAAGTGTCTCCTCGGGAAATGATAAAGTCAGCAAGATTCTGGCTTGAGTGGTTCGCTTTTGTGTTGTCTGAGCATACAAACTACATACATTTGAATCTGTACAAACAATATGGGGAACGCTCCATCTCCGATGACTCCATGCTTGTAACTACTGGAATAATCAGCAACGCAGGCATGCTGGTTGTTCGAATATTGGTGGGGTTAGCAATTGATAGATTTGGAATCCGTAACACAAATGTCATCCTCAACGGCGCGTCAAGCCTGTTCATGTCACTGATGGTGTTGTCTCTCCACACATGCCCTTGGGCCTATATGGTGCTTTGCGTCCTGGAGAACATGGGCGTGTCTCCTCATACGATGCTCTTCAACCTGCTTGCGGCATTTGAGTTTGGGAAAACCTACTGCGCCTCCAGTATGGGCCTGATTCGTTCTGGAAATATTCCTCTTGTTCTTTTAGAACCAATAATCGTTAACGCTTTGATTAAGACAATAGGTTGGGATTGGGTGTTCCTCGTCGGATCATTTGTATCGGTCATTGCTACTGTGGCAATCATTGCTTTAGACTGGTTTTGATGAACGTTTTGGATCCCTATTTCATTTTCTTTACTAGATAAATGCCTGACAGACTGTAAAAAAATATTGTTCAAATTCGTAAAAATAAACCTCAGTTCATAGCCAAGTTTTTGGCAATACACTTCTCAATTCTTTCAACATTCTTTTTGCATGCCTAGAAGTTTTTTACTCAGTTTTTAATTTTGTTTCACAATTATGATAAAAAGCACCCTGATCACCCAAAAACATACGTAAATATTGTTTAAAAGAACCGCCAAAATTATTTGCTTTGATTTTAGATATTCAAGATATGGTTTTTGTCTCATGGTTATAATTCGACCATCCACATTGCAATAGGTCTAAAAATAAAATGCTGATTAAAGTAAAGAAGCATCTCTCTTTTTTTCGAAAAAAATTATTATCACGATATTGAAAGTCTTTCTTTTATAAATAACTTTTTTTTTTTACTATAATCTTACATTATCATTTTAATTATTTTTCTCCCTTGTCCTTAGTAGAAAGCTACTTGCTATGCCGCCATTCCTGACAATGTTCTAAGATCATTATTTCATCTTGGAAACCTAGCTTGTAATTGCCGACATTAGGTATGTTCCACTCTCACAAGCTTTTCCCTCTGCTTTAACATGAATATGCTTGAAATTCTAAAATCTTTTAATCAATGCATGTTTTCTTTTTGGGTAAGAAAAAAACTTCTAAAAACATTTTAGAGTCCAATCCATTTCTTGGATCATAACAAGACATGACGATACGATGAAATATTCTTATGGTTGAACTTTGTTTAATCAATCAGTTATTTAGTTTTAAGGAATTTGATTATTGGAACGGACGTAACCTTTAACTTAAAGTTGACTTAGGGAAAGCCGGCTATGTTTTTCAAGTAAAGATTTTTTTTAACTTAAATATGCTCTATATTATTCTGACTTATGAATATTCCAGTGATCTGCCTCCTCCAAATCTTTCAAAATTTCTAACGCTAGTAGCATTGAACTGCTGTTTATGATAGTTTGCGGTCCATAAAATGAACACTCTTGCATCCTGAATGAAGATGCGTCCAAAAACGATTCAACTGTGTAAAAGGGTGAAGATGATTAATTTAAAGAAAGGACGAAGGACCAAGTCTAACAAATCAAATTAGATCAATGGCAATAGGAGTAGAGAGTGCAGTTATGCTGCAATACGTTACAGGGCAGAGGTGTGGCTGTTCTTCTGGCGCGGGTATTCAAAGCTTCATTCTACACGAAGGTGCCATCTACAGGCAGTCCGGCTACTCACATGGAGCTGATGAGCGGCCAAAATAACGGAAGATGCCATACCCACAAGCCTGGGTCAGGAACCAACACATGGTCACTTGCACACACCGAGATGACAGAGGACGAAGTCTGGTGTCCAGGCTCACTACTGATAAAAATGTTGCAGCGAGTAAAGGTTGGTCACAGGTCTGATCGTTGTAGACCAGAACAAACTCTCAAAGGTCGCGAGTCTCAGCACATCCAACATATAACCCTCCCAAATGCTGTTTGCTTGTGCCTTCATTCCAAGTTCCAGTCGGAAGTTCGTCTAGCTCCATTTAAATTCTAACTTAAATGCTAGCCTCCCAGAAAGTTTTAAATCATACTTAGTAGAAATCACATGAAGTTTTCGGAAGTTGAAACTAATCTGAAAATTATATGATGACTTAAACTTACATTACTATATGGTTGACAATGCCTCAACTTTACACAAAAAAAAAAAAAACAACAACAACAACGAGATCGAAGGTTTGATATTATCTTAACAGCTAGAAGAAATTAAAAATATTCATAAACAGTATCATCATCTTTAATGTGCTGAAACCAGTGAATGATAAGGACATTTTTATAATTCGATATAATCTTTCCAACGATCAATTTGAGTTTTGGGTTTGAAAAAGCCCAAAAGTGCTTAGTCATGTTATGTTTGTCATTGTATCTGCAATTTCTACTATAAGTAGATGTGTATCTTTTTTTTTCTCAATTAGAACAGGGATCTGTTTTTCTATATCAAGTCATGAAAGCTTGCCTTATACACAGACAACAGCAGTCCAGAGTTTTCGCTTAATATACTCTTGTGTTTTCCAGAGATTTATCTAGATCTCTTTGAATTAAGACTTTTTATGTAGCAAGTCTCTAGGGTAGAGCCACAGAATAATAAATTACAAATCGCCCGTTTATGTGAGATCTCCAAATTCCGGAATCCGAAAATTCGTCATTTCTGTTTGGTTTGAAAATTTTTTCATCGAAATCCATGCAGATTACAGGGGTGCATCTTAGATCTCAGATTGACAAGTATGTGTGATCTATTTTATTTTGAAAGTGGTTAATCAGAGTGTCTAAAGGAAGAAAGAATATATATATATATATATATATATATATATATATATATAGAGAGAGAGAGAGAGAGAGAGAGAGAGAGAGAGAGAGAGACAGAGACAGAGACAGAGACACACAGAGAGAGACGGACAGAGAGACAGAGAGATTGATTTTGAGTAGCTTTTTATCCGTTAGACATATTATTTAAAATTGTTTAAAGAAAAGAAGAAAGAGAACGAGATGATCTCTAAATTGTGAGTTGTTGAATTCCCTAATTCTAGATCGAGCTTCTAATGATGTTTGTTTTACTTTTCTCGGATCAATTCTTCCCTTCATTAATTTTAAAAAATATACAATTTAAAAAAAAAATTGAATAACTAGATCTGAGGAACTTGATACAGATTGTGACTACTGAGCACAATATAAATGTAACAGTTAACTGTAATGCGTGGGAACATAACGTTGCAGTGCAGTCCGCGCGATTTGCACGTTACTGTTACTGGTCCCGTAACCCGTAACCCGCCAGGGTCGGAGCGGCACTGCATGATGGATGAACGATCGACCAGCTGGCTTCATCTGGTGCGCTTGTGGGCGATTGCCTGAGTGACAGCGAAGCTTTTCCCAGTCCATTCAAGGATGTTGTCGGCCCAACTCTTCTTCTGTCTGCCCCACCTTCTCTTCCCCTGGACTGTTCCTTGCAGGATTGTCTTTGTAAGTCCTGAGCGTGTAACGTGCCCATACCATATGAGTTTCTTCTTTTTAACCGTGGTCAGTAGATCTTTATAGTGACTCACATGTTGAGTGACCCTTCTGCGGACTTCGTTGTTGGTGACATGGTCCTTGTATGAGATGCCAAGGAGTCTTGTACATGTACGTATTAGCTAAAGAACGTCCAAAATTGTTAAAAATTTACTTTTATCATTTTGACCCTAGATCAAGTTTATCTCAGATACTTAGCATACATTGTAACGGAATGAACTGGGTTTTGATTTCTGCAAACCATAATGGCCTTTTTTCACAAAATAGTGTACAATTTTTATTTTGCGTTATGATGCTAATTTATTCATATAAAAATTTTCCAAGTATAGTAATACTAATTTTACTTTCGCAACAGCTCCTCCTCTACTAATCACTTGTCTGAGCGAACTGAAAATTTTAATTAGTCGTGAAGTATTCAAGTTTTATGTATAAAAAAAACGCACACAGTTCATTCAGTCCATTATGATGTTAAAAATATTGATTAATTCGCTTTCTATCGCGTTACTACTAAAATGTAAATATATGTAGAAATGTAAGAGTAATTATGTTGTATTGGCTTTTGGATATATTGTTCGACAGCTTTCAGATAATGAAAAAAAAATGCGTGGAGATATCGAAGCGCTAACAGATGCGTTGAATAATAGAAGCATTTCGTAGATCAACAAGAGAAATATAGCGAAAGAATTTAGAGAGGAAAGGAACTTAAAATTGTATCGATTAAAATAACACCCAGGTATTATGCTGTAAAGTACTTGGTACAAATTTCTTTCAGTTAAAAATTTACATGAATGTGTAGAACCGTAGATTCACTAGAACTAACAGTTGTAAGACAGTTTGATCGACCAATGTTTTAGAAATCTTTTACATTTCCGCGAGTTGGTTAGTCAAAACTCTACTCTTTATTTTTTTATTTTTTTTTTTTTTTGCCTTTCTCTTCAGGCTTTTGTTAGTTTTCTGATGATCCACAAGTGTCTCCTCCGAGATCTAATTTTATATGGGTTCAAGGGTCCACGCCCTGTCCAGATTCGAGAACAAGTGTTTCTAAAAATATTTAAGACTGCATTTCTTTGTTTTTACTGAGACGATAGGCTTCTCTAAATCCATGATCCACTTCATTCTTTTTGGGCAACCATTCGTTTTAAAATAATTATACAAAGTACACAAGCAGATTAAAAATTATGTCGAATTGAAAATTTGAATGACTTTTGCATTTCTAATATATGAAATAAACAAAAAAACTGTTTTTCTGTCCGAATAAATCTAGAGATTAACTATTCTTCTGCAGGAATAATCTACCCCAAGGTCTTAAAGATAGAGAGTATTAAAAGTGATCAAAGTAACTCTAACTTTAAGAGTTGTATGCGCAATTTGGCTGCAAAGGTTATGAGTATTCAGTTTAAACTGTAAATTGCTTTACAGGTCTGATGATCCCCCGTCGGTTAATCATATTTGTACAATGTTAGTTTTCATCCGAATGATTATATTTATTTTCTTTTTAACTGCTTGGCACGCACAACTTTGAGATGAATAAAATAAGTTTTGAAATATAAGATAATACTTAATTCTGTATTGATTTTGGAGCGATCCATTGATTAAAAGCTTAAAAGTTATTTAAGGGAATTCAATTATACTTTCACAACTCCGTAAAGTATTAAAATATTGCAATATTTAATTACTATCGTTACCGGGTGTCAGGTGTTGATATTATTTTTGACGCTTTTTTAATCTTCAACTGTTTGGGATTTTTTTTTTCTTTTATCTCAGCAATGTCTTGTTCATTTTGAATTCACTACCGTGCATTACTTGTGAGAACCTATTATAAAGTTTCAGTATTACTTCAAGTAATAGAGTCTAGTTGGTTCGTCAGCATGGTGTAGCATCTTCAAAGAAATATTCCGTGTCCTCCAAGTCTTCCTAGTAGCCTTATTTATTAAAGATAATCCTAAAAAAAAACTGCAATTCCGCCTGTTGGGGCTGAAAAGTCAAATATATATTGCAATCTACTGATCAAAACCGATTGCAAACTATCACACCTGGGGTTGGTTTCGATATGAATAGAGTAAAGTGTAAGCTATTCTATAAAAATACCAGTATATTAACATATTTAAATCCTCATTATCATATCATATTGTGTGCAAGTAGTGGAGCAGCAGTGCGTCTCTCGGTACGTTTTTAAATACATAACCTTATAATGAGCGTTGAGAAGTATCTATGAATAATCAGGAATGATTGAATCAACTAGCTGTGTAATTTTGATGTGGTTATTGTGTTTAAATGGCATCCGCCTTGCAAGGTGTGAGAAATGCAACATTTTTTTGAAATGTTTCACTGTATTCCTATCAATATATGGATTTTTTTTTATTTTTTTTTCTAATCGCCTCGTAAAGTCTCTCTCTAGAATGCCTAAAAAAAAAGTTACCAATATAAAGTGGATTTTGATTGACAGTTTTGGCCCTCAGACACAAAAAATAATTACTTTCCAGTAAATTGAAACGAATGTACCTTATGTTTGCTGTCATATAATTTACATTAGGCCACAGAAGATGCGCTATCCTAAATCTAAAATAAAGCAAACAAAAACAAAAAAGAAGAAGAAAATAAGAAAAGAAAATACATCTTGCAAAGCTCGAGTTTTGTGCTTTTCTAATGAAAACAAACTTAAAAAAAAACAACTTTTAACAGAATAACCCAGAGGCCAGAGGCTTGGACAATTCTGGTGCAATGCACCTGGATAATCACTCCCGACTAAAAAACATTAGTCTATTGGTGATAGTTTGCCGTCGATTAAAAAAAATAGATGTCGTGTACTAGTTGATCCAAGCAAGGCTCTTGCCCAGCACATGGGTAACGTATTTTTTCATGAAAATATACCTGTAAGCGTGGCAGTTAAACATGGCTCTAATCTAAAAAAAAGTTCACTTTCTTATGAGGACTGTTTTGCAGCAGAAAGTGTTGAAGCAGTTAAACAGAAGCTCTTTCAAAGTGAAGCTTATTGAAAGTAAAAAAAAATTCTCTTCAAGTCGACGCATTTAAAGACATAGATGGGTTTACTATAACATCGCAATTAAAGGAAAGTTATTATTCTTATTATAGGCCAAGTTTACGTCTCAATCTTCCAAACAATAGGTTAAATCTCAGCAAGTTTTGCATATAATGTTAAGAACTATTGTCTTATTTTGTTTCTTAAGTGTACATTTCAAGTTATTTTTAGTCTTTTACCTCAATAGAGCCCTTGCTTATCATTAATTTATTCTATTTATATGCATCAAAAGAGTAACATGACAAATTTCGATGAGCAGCCGATATGTCTAGGCTATTATTTCCAGCTCATTTTACATCACAATTGAAGCAATTCACAAGTTGTCGATTTCTAAGCTGCTCTCTGTCAATTAAACTTTTATTTAAAAATTATATATAGATATGTATGAAGAGAGAGAGAGAGAGAGAGAGAGAGAGAGAGAGAGAGAGAGAGAGAGAGAGAAATAGAGATAGAGATAGAGAGAGAGATTAGACTTAGAGATGAATAGAATGTGGGAGAAAGAAAGATAAGAGATACAACGTATCAGTATCCACGATTTTATTATGTACTTGTTATACTGATCATCCATATTCACATGTATATTACAATTCTGTTTAGTGTTACCACAACAATCTTACTTTACCACACTAAGGCACTAAGAATCTACATCAGCACATGTTTATTTTACTGAAAGAACAGGCTGTGTAACTACTATCCCTATAACCTATAGATGTATTGTTATCGCTATTCATAATATGCTATGATTACTGTTAGTTATTTAGAGGCACTAGAGGCACCATTGAACCAGCACCACAGCCCCAAGATAAGCGGAAGAGAATGAGAGAGAGAGAGAGAGAGAGAGAGAGAGAGAGAGAGAGAGAGAGAGAGAGAGAGAGAGAGAGAGAGAGAATCCTTAACACATTAAGAGAGTAAGTCCTTAAGGGAAAAAGAGATATTCACTGGTAAATGTTAACATTAAACAAGCGAGAGAGAGAGAGAGAGAGAGAGAGAGAGAGAGAGAGAGAGAGAGAGAGAGAGAGAGAGAGAGAGAGGGATTAGACTTAGAGATAAATAGAATGTGGGAGAAAGAAAGATAAGAGATACAACGCATCAGTATCCACGATATATGTACTTATTATATTGATCATCCATATTCACGTGTATATCATTCATTTATTACAATTCTGTTTAGTGTTACCACAATAATCCTACTTCACCACCCTAAGGCGCTAAGAATCTACATCAGTTCATGTTTATTCTACTGAAAGAACAGGTTGACTAACAACTATCCCTACAACCTATAAATGTATTGTCATCACCATTCATAATATACCATGCTTAGTGTTAGTCATTTAGAGGCACTATTGAAGCAGCACCACAGCCCCACGCCGAGCTAAAGAGAAGGAGAGAGAGAGGGGAGAGAGAGAGAGAGAGAGAGAGAGAGAGAGAGAGAGAGAAAAGGAAAGAGAGAGAGAGAGAGAGAGAGAGAGAGAGAGAGAGAGAGAGAGAGAGAGGGAGGTGGCAAATAAGGGTTTGGTTGTAACTAATAAGACAGAACGAGGCACTGCAAAGGAAATAATGACGTGTAGAATCGAGCTTTAAGAAAGATAGCTAAAGTGAGAGAGTGAAACAGAATAAGAGAGCAATTAACAACATAATCAGTAGCTACTGTATATATATACGCATAATTCCATCATGTTTGTTAGTTATATTTCTCTCCACCTACGTGAGAATTTGGATATTTATATGATCTTTCAATCGCCATCCCCGCCTACATTACCACCTATTTATTAGAGACCCTCTACATCTCGCCCCCTGACGTATCAACTATCATTCTTCTACACGCGCATTCCCATTTGAATCAGGTGTAAAACCCAAAAAACCTTTTCCCAATTTTTGAATTTTGATTTCTCTACAGACACTAACCAGCCTTATTATTTTATTCCAAACACGCGCTCTAGCCTTATCTTACCCTCATATCAACGAGGTCACGCCCTCTGCCATCACCATCCCTAGCCATTGCACTGAACCTTGAAGCATTCTGCGCACTGCCCCTCCCCCAACCAATCATTTGTCCCGTCTGAGCCCAGCTCCCCCAATGTTTTGTATAACTTGTTGAAGTCAATTTTTTCCTACATACTCTGATGAAGCCACAATAAAGGCGAAACGTTTTTATGTTTAATCTATACTTGTGTTGTTTCTTTTTTTAGTCCCGTAGTTATAAAGTGGTGTGCCTGTCTCTTTTTAAACCTTGTTTCACACTATTTACAGACACACACGCGTCCTTTTTGGATCCTTTATAATTACCAAGTTGTCCTCCAAGTGTGGTGTTTTTGCTTTTCTATTTAGAGAGAGAGAGAGAGAGAGAGAGAGAGAGAGAGAGAGAGAGAGAGAGAGAGAGAGACGATGCTAATGCGGGCTCTTGTTTATTTGACCTTGCTTCGGGACTTGTTAAACATTTTTCATCCTTATAGTAGCACTAGAGGGTATACAGGCTAAGAAACGATATTTGGTCTCCCTAAATATAATTTCGCGCAAATGAGTTCCACAAATACGTTGTAATACTTTGTTTCATGGATTGCTTCCCTTAATGCGTCTATTGATGAGTTCTCTACAGCATTATTATTTCCTGAGCAGCAGAAGAGAGTGCGCGAATGACTTTCTGCCAAGGTTCGTTCATGGTGAATTAATTA
This sequence comes from Elysia crispata, assembly GCA_033675545.1. Classification (NCBI taxonomy): domain Eukaryota; kingdom Metazoa; phylum Mollusca; class Gastropoda; family Plakobranchidae; genus Elysia; species Elysia crispata. The sequence goes on from JAWDGP010001382.1 coordinate 775,266, forward strand.
CGATTTGCATTTCACACCTACTTTAGACTTTTTAGTTATACTTTAAAAGGAGAATTAGAGAGCCTCTACTTTTAATTTTTACAACATAAATCTTTCTATTTCTCACGAGAGAAAAAAATTGATTAAACAGTAAAGTTCCAGACAGTTTAGCTTAAACTGGTTGAATTGTAGAATATCATATCTGTTGTTTTGTGGAAATAATTTTAATAACGAAATGCATTTCTCTAAATTTCTATTACGCGGCAAACGGTTAATATATATATATATATATATATATATATATATATATATATATATATATATATATATATATATATATTACTTCATTTTTTTTGTTTCGATCAATGCGCACACTATATGAAACAACAGGTCGATATAAACTGAAATGCGCCCTTGGTAAACAAATTGTGTAAGGGTTGACAGATTTGTATCTCATAATTTTCATGGCTGCGCATAAATGGAATTAACAGATATGCTTTGGACAGGAATATAACTTTATTATCTTTGTGAGAATTAATGAAAAATGAAAAGAGACGTAAATATAATAAAAGGGGCCTTTTATTTAACTTTTATGGCCCTGTTTTCCACCTATTCTCACAAGATGGTGCGGATCAAATAATTTGTAAGGATTGACATAATTATATCTCAGGTTGTTTTGTTTTTTTTTTTTTAAATTGCTCTGCACAGATCAAATGAAAAGCTGTGTAATTCGTATACGAATCCAGGTATTATCTAAGGAGATATAAATTCAAATTGAGAGCATTTGACGTAGGTGCCTTCCAGGAATGGATGAGAAAATAACTTTGATAAGAAGAATGACATAACATAATATAGAATTTTTTTTTAATAACGGATCGAGATATTAATATTGTTGTATAAATTTTCCAGTCAAAAGCTGATCCAAACTTGGGATCAAAATCTATATTAACAAATAATTAGTGTGAGTGTGTTTGTTAGCAACCTTGATGACATTTCATCAAATTTTCAGAAAAGTTTTAATGATATAGTGGAGAAACTTGGGCATATCTTAAAAATAATATTTAGCCAGGAAGTTATCAATCTATTCCATTCAAATCTAAATCAACTTTAATGGGAATCAGAAGCTATTTTGAAAATTCATAAGGTGTGAAGGCTACTGGCTTAGATTTAAATTTAGCCTCTTGGATTTCATTTTTACAACAAATAACAGATTATCTTGCAAGGTCGATATCTACCTAAGCAAAAGCTGACTCATCTCCTTATGTTTTTTTAAAGAAGCTTCATTGAATTTTCTTAGGAGAGTCTTGCCCATACATATACATTTTCTAAAGTAAGCCTGGACATAATTTGAATTGTGACAATGAGCGCTGAAAAGATATTGATACCAAAATGTACGATACGTATCAAGAGTTGAAATGTAAAGTCCATTATAATTTATGGTTCTCGTTACTTCTAGATGTAACCCTATCTCAACAGAGCACACAAGTGCTTAATCCAAGTTGTAGTAACAATACAGATTATAAATACAAATTTATGGGGGGGTTTTTGGGGGAATATAACTAAGAAATAAAAGTAGCAAGGCAAAGAAAACAGATGCATAGAAGAAGAACAAAATATTTGAAGAAGAGAAAAATGAAAAAGGCAAAGGAAGAATATAATGTGGTGGAAATGGCACATATTGAAGAGAGATAAAAGTAAAATAGCAATTGACAAAGAGATAGGTTGATTGGCACATAAATCGAGAGAAAGGGTATTTTAGAATAGATATAAAGAGAAATAGATTTTTAAAAACTTATATAAGGAGTCAACAGATCTACAGACTACGGGATAAACACCTATTTGAAATAAGTATATGAAATAAGAATAAGAGAGAGCATATATGTTTTTTTGGTGGGAGAGACAGACTTGCAGACAGAGAGAGAAAGGACAAAATGGGAGAAGTAGAGAGAGACAAACAAGCAGGATAGGGGAGGAACAGAGAGAGAGAGAGAGAGAGAGAGAGAGAGAGAGAGAGAGAGAGAGAGAGAGAGAGAGAGAGAGAGAGAGAGAGAGAGAGAGAGAGAGAAAGTTAAGTGAGAAAAAAGGAGGGATTAATCACAAGCAATAAGATTTTTTAAAAAATATTACTTAGAAATGCAGAACATAAGCTAGAAGATAAATTGTATGGATAAAAATTTAGATTAAAATGTTATACGGATAGGTAGTTAGACTGATAGATAGATAGATGGATGGATAGGTAGATGGATAGAGAGAGATAGAGATATGAACGGCTTGGTATATATGTAGGTAGATAGAGACAGGTTGCACTTGGGAGAGAAAAAGATAGATAGAGAGAGATAGAGAGGAAGAGCAGAAGGGGGTGGAGGGAATAATATTATCAAAAAAAAATTAGAGAAAGAAACGAATTGGGATGAAAGAAAAGGAAGTTGCGTTCAATGAAGAAAACTTTAACATATACACTTTTTTTATGAAAAACAAGATACATCAATTCATAGGTTAAAGAAAATGTCTGAGAGATGAACAGTATTGTCGAATAATTTCCCTGTAAGTAACTCAAACGTAACAAAAGCGGCGATTTTTTTCTTCGTGATATAAAATAAAACACGCTGAAAAAAAATAATGAAGAATTATCAAAAATTTTAAGAAGAAAAAGAAAAGAAAAGAAATGCAACAAAATTTTCCTGCAATTAGAAGACGTATTCCATAAAAGAAAACAGTTTTAAAAATAAGGATTCTACAATAAAAATGCGAATTATCGCATTATACTTTCGGTCTCTTGGAGCACCGAAATGATAACGCTCTAGGTATGTACAAAACTATCCCCCGCATGCTGGATATGGCTCCTCTTCCTTAATCCTCTCTACTCTCAGAGATAAATTTAGATCTATCTTAGAGAAAGCGATTAAGTTAAAAGGTTGAAATGATTGATATCGATCCTTATTCAAAAAAAAGGAAAGATAAAAAAACCTGCACAGGATGTTGCCATTATGTTTCAATCAAATAAGAAGAGTTTATGAGTGTCTTTTGTTGAAGTTATTGAGTTAATTAGAGAGGCAATCCTACTGATAGGTTAACACTTTCATCATGGTTGCATAGTTACAGCATATTGCGTCACTCCAAATCAGTGGTAGGGTGCCCCGAACTATCTCCTAATTTTTTTTTAATGTTAAAGTACATTGGAAATTCATTAAAAATTGCAAAACTGTTATCTATATTATATTAGGCAACTTTGTTTTCTTTCTACCCTATCTCCCTAAAAACCACTCAATGTAGGCCTACAGTAATGAGTTATTACTGAATTTTGATTTGCCAAGATCAGTATTCCAAGCGTTAAAAGAAAAATGAAGAAAGGTTATGTATTTAGGCTGTAAAATGCATTTGAAAATTCATTATACTGATAGTAATTAATTTCATTAATTTTTATTGCCAAATGTGTTATGATGAACGAAATAACATTGAAAAGACTATTCAGTGTTTTCCAACTTTCAAATCGAATGACGATCTTAAAACAAATTATAATTCTTTTAAATAAAACAATATAAAAAACATGCTTTTTTACTTAAATGAATTGAAAAACTGAGTAAATGAAAAACTAAATGAAATATGATATCCTCTAGCGTAAAGGCAAAAGCGTCATGGAAAACATGCCGATCTGTACAGGACAAAGTTGTTCGTATAATTATTATTAGAACATCCTTTGGTACAGGAAAGTAGTGCATAGAGTTATTTGATTGATCAGTATTTTAAAAACAACTGTCATCGCCGCCTTTTTGTTCCGGAGTGGCGGCTCGAATATAAACATCACTTCTGTTCCTTTTGCACGGTTTCCGTACTTCTATACTTTTTAATAATTATCTAAGATATCGACCAGATCCACAAATTTTCAACAAGGAACCTTAGAAACGTTCAAGTTAAGCCAGTTTTTTAACTTGCCACTCTTTATTGTCTTGCATGAGTTATACAAATAGTGATTAGATCTAGAATAATTATAAGCTATTCAGAGTAACCCAATACATTAATAGAAATCCGGTGCCTTAATTATTTTTTTGCCCGAGATATTGTTTAAGCAGTTATACACTATTACCTTTTATTGGAAATCACTTTTTCACCACGTCAGGTCGAGCACTACTTTGTATTTGTAATGGGTCATCAGCAACACATTATGGTCTCGATGGAGGGATAAACTGAAGAGAGGGCTGCTTAAAATATAGCAGCCAACCTTTGTTACCTTTTTGCTTTCACCTTAATTTAAAGCATGTCTTCATGAGAACGTGAGAATTCCAATGGCTCAAGGTTCTACATGTATATATTTTTAAATCTGTACTATGAGTGGCTCTGAGGGAGATATATTTGTTAATGGAGCAAAGTTTGCTTTTCTTCATTGTGGAAGTCTTCCCCACCTGTACATTGTTGTAAAGTTTGCTTTTGTTTATTATAGTAGTCTTCACCAACTGTTCATTGTTGTAAAATTTGTTTTTCTTTATTGTAGTAGTCTTCCTCATTTTTTCATTGTTGAAAAGTTTGCTTTTCTTTATTGCAGTAGTCTTCCCCACTTGTTCATTGTTTTAAAGTTTGCTTTTGTTTATTATAGTAGTCTTCCCCACTTGTTCATTGTTTTAAAGTTTGCTTTTCATCAGTGCAGTTGTGTGGCTGTGGAGGATATAAGTCTGTCATTTTTCTGAAGTTTGCATTTCTTCAATGTAGTTGTCTTCCCCAATTCTTCTTTGTTGTAAAGTTTGCTTTTTTTCTTCAGTGTAGTTGTATGGCTCTGGAGGATACAAGTCTGTTATTTTTTTTGTGAAGTTTGCATTTCTTCACTGTAGTTGTCTTTCCCACCTGTTCATTTGAACGGTCAATCATGCTTGCATCTTCATAAAAATCTACATTTATTGCATTTTTTCGCAAACAAAATCTTTTTAACCGTGACAGCTCATAATTAGGCACTGCTGTTGTAGCTTTAGTTAATGATTGTTCTCATCTTTTTTCAAGTTCGCTTTTTCATTTATTTTTCTATCTTGAAAAATGATCTATAAGTTTAAAAAAAGAGCATTTTAGTAAGAACTTGTATGGAACATAAAGGGAGCTTCTTTTTTTCAAACTTACATAAAGTTATGGATAGAATAGTTAGTTCGCCCTCCTAAATTTAGTATAAGAAATATCCCATTAGATACTGTTCATATAAATTCACGGTATCGATTTTTGCAATGGCTTAACAGAATGGTGACATTTGAATTGCATGATTTTATCGGAAGGTGGCAGCTGTAGAGCCTTTGCCAATCATACTTTTGTTCCCCGTGATAAAAAGACAGATTGATTTATCTCGCGAAAAAAAAGCGGTTAAAAATTCGCCATAATAATTATTTTTGGTAAACGCGCCTGATACATTCATTTCGTGAGTAGTTACCTTGAACGTTTGAAATACTGGAAAACAGGTAATTCTGTACTTTTCTAATCTATTGCAGGATCATTCTAAATGCTCATTATATTTTTTTAATTATAAGGTTATGCATTCCGATAGAAAGTGCTCAGAGGTGAATTGCTTTGAGGAACGTCATGTTTGTTGTAATAATATGATAATGAGCATTTTGAAAGGTTTATAATTAGATTGGGATTTTGCGAAATCTTCTTATTGATAGTCCAAGCTAATAATTATGTTGAAACAATTCTTAAAATTTGAATGATTGCGCTCAAATTAGTTTGAATTAAGTCAATGTCTAAGAATTTGATTTGTTTTCTTCTCAGAATAAATCGGAGTAAAACAAAAATAACAACTTCTATGCACAGGACGGACAAAATCGTTGAATAAATACAAAAGAACTTATAGAAGCTACTTTCACTTTAAGACCGTAAATAGTATCGTAGATTCAGTCAATCTGCAATCGTTGAAAGGTGTTTTAAAACATGAATTGATAATACATAACAAATGACTTCACCTTGCAGTATTTTTCTTCCAGTATTTTCGAAGATGATGGTTTTAAACCTATAAGGACGTCCTTCTTCGTTTCATCTGAGAGCTCAAAGAGAACTTTTAATCATAGTGAAATAACATATTTCTTAAAACATGTAGAAATATTTTTAAAATATATTTTAAAGTTCTATATCAGATCTTTCATAATATTGAACAGTTTTGTATACGGAGGCAAATTTTTACCTCAATTTTACCGCAATGTTATAAACTATGTTAAAAATTGTAAGTAGGAAAATTGAACGTTAATCAAACAACCATACACACATGAACAATATATATATAGATAGATATAGATAAAGAAGGTCTTACCTTAAATTCTCTTTATTACAACACTGGTGTTTCAAGCTCCCACAGTTGAGTACTCTTATCAATTATTCCAACTTATCTTCAAACTATATATATATATATATATATATATATATATATATATATATATATATATATATAATCAAATAAAATGTGTAACAAATGCATATGCTGAAGATAATAGTAACTCAAAATGATTGCCCTCTATAGGCATACTGGCCGTATGACCACCTAACTTTTACTCAGGTCATTTATATAAAGTAACCCTTTTCTAAGTTAGTGTGGGCGCATTTTTATAAAATTCTACCGAACTTTCAAATGCAAGAATTAGATTTGGGTCCTATAGGAAGTTCTCCCTGAATCTGTTTATTGGACCCAAAACTGTCAAACATTGTTCACCACATTATTAGGGACTCAATTATTGCACAGAACCAAGTAAAGTCCGCAGATATGTCTGTATTCAGATTATCTATGTAGCCACCTGAAGCCAAATTTAGATCAACATTCTAGTCGAGATCTATATCTAAGTTCTTATTATCTTGGTTTTTAGTAAATGAAGTTTCTAAAATTAATAAAATTACTCTCTTTCTGTTCTATATATTGAATTGTACACCAGACTGCGATAAAAACATGAAGTGACGCATGTAATGTAAATACTAAACGTTTTCAAGTGAATATTTATCGCCACGAACTGCACCATCGATTCTAGTGTGACTAACACTAGAACGTAAATATCGAGGCTGATGAAGTTTTGTTACCAAATCAAATTCTTATTAAAAATAGATATGTGGAAAGAAAAATATATTGTTAGTGTAGAAGTTATGTATTCCATTTTCTTTCCATACACACTGTTTGTTGATAACTTTCACAATATCGGCATTTTAACCCTATCCCTACAAGGGTTTTAAACTGCAGTTGCCTACCAGGTGGGTCATTATGACTCATTATATTTCTATTGCAAAAAACATCTTTTATTATCCTTATAAAGTGGGTCATAATGACCCAATATGACTTATTACAGTGTATTAGTTGATAAAATTGAACAAATGGAAGCTACTAAGAAATCTGAGATAACTCAGCAGTTTGTGCATGATTGCTGGTGCATAAGGATGTCATGAAAATAGAAGCCGGGAATGTGGAAATCCTATTTTATATATGGGTATTGACCCACCCTGAATGTCCAAGTATAGTAAAAGTGAATGCCACACTGTCAAATACATAAAGTCTACAACTTTCCCAAACGTCTTTTCAAATGTAGGTTGTAGGTGGCATATCTAAAAGCTCAATACAAAAGCATTAATTGTTTTTCAGTAAGTAAACATTTGCAGACTCCTTTGGATCAATATGACCCAACTAGTAGGGATAGGGTTTTAAACAGACTAGGGATACGAATTTTATATCTTTCCGGTCCTTTAGATTTGAATCTGTTGTAAATCACCGTCGCTTTGTCCGCGTATAAGACTATAAGATACGTATTGTGCGTTGAACGAAGAAAAATCAGTAGTGATATCATCAACAACAACAAAAAAAGATTAGATAACGAGACAAACTTCTAGCACATTTTACCTTCGTCAAGTTCAGACATTTCCACATTTTCAAAATCTTTTGGAACATAATACTTGGTTGTTGTTTTTTTTTAAGGCAAAAAGTAAATGTATTCGGTAGAAGTCTACACGATAATGTTGGTAGCAAGAAACCTTATAAGTTAAAAATATATGCACTACTGATACCCATAATAATGTGAGCAAATTCAAGCCAGAAAAGATTGTGTACGCTGTGCAGAAAAGAGTCATCATCGGTTCATTTGATTTAATAAGAAGCTAAAAACTCTTTCATGCTAAAAATTTTTATATGAAAAAAATGCCACAAAGGAGGAAAAAGACTCCCAGTTCAAGTTAGCTCAAGTGGATGTCGTATTGCTGCTTATTGGAGTTGGGCAAAGCTCATGGGATTCATTGTGTCATTCTAGGTGACACCCATAAACATTTTGTAAAAGGTTGAGTAGGAGAAAATGTGAAGCCTCGATAAAAGGCTAGCTCTGAAGTTTTCCTTTCTATTGAATAAACTTGTAAACTGTCATTACAAAGCTATGTAAATACAAACGAAAAGTGTCTAGAGGTGCACTGCTTTGTGGGAATTCAAAACTGCCAAATTATTTGTATCTACATGATACTAAGCGTCCAGAAGGACCTATAGATATGAAAAAAAAATATGGTAATCTTAAAGATATCTACTTTTCCACACCACCTCTGAACTAAAAAGTTTATATAAGATCAGACATGTTTTCTAATAATATAACTGTACAATTAAAAAGAAGTTGGAACAATCAAAACTAGAAAAATTCAGCTAATAACTGAATGCAACATATGATATATCCTGAAGAAATACCGATCCGCAAAATTTATGTAAATCCTGTGACCATTTGGACCGAAAATGGGAGTCAATAGTCATATATTTAATAAGCCAATGGGCAACTCTTATCGGATATCAACAACAATTATTAAAATGTATAGCATTTTCTATATAATTATACTTTCTGCAATCTGTTTGAAAATGAACGTAATAAAATTTTGTTCTTTTTGAATTTAATGTATCTAATATATAGGATAATTGTCCTAGCTTGGAAATAGATTCATTTGGACACTTGTGTTGAAATTTTAAATCACTATCGGAAAATATGTAACAAAATCAATCAGGTCTGTACTTTGCACAACTATCTAAAGCCTTCGTAAATGTTAGGAAAAGTGCCAAGGGGAGCCTTTTATTTGTGCCTCATGGGTAGCTCAAATTTTCTTCGCCCATGCGATATTACAGATTAATGGTATGTGGAAAAATGATGAGAGATGGAACAAATGAAAGGAGAAATTGGAGGATGAGAAGGTCGAGAAAAAAACTGAGGAGCAGAGCATGAGGCAAATTGAGAAAACTCTTTATTCTCAACATGCACTTGATAGAAACGTTATAAAATATCCTGGTACGGGTAATTAATTTTTTTTTCTATTTTTTTTTACCATTTTATTACAGGTTTTTGAAGTTCAAGGATGCGTCCAAGCAACAGAAAAGCTCTTATCTTGACTGGTGCCGTCCTGAATACTCTCCCCATATCTTTGTCAAGTTACTATGGCAATCTCTTACCTTATATAGACTCCTATTATCATGCAAACCGAGGCACAATAGGGCTACATGTGGATCCTCTTTGGATAGTTTCAGTGTTTGAGGTTACCTTGGTTTTAGGTATGATTTTCACCAGCCCTTTGGAGCATCGCATTGGGATACACCTTACTATATTTGCCGGCGATGTATTTATATCTTTTTCTGTGATAAGTGGGTACCTGACAATCAAAGAACCATTGGCTTTAACTTTCATATTTGGGGGTCTCCAAGGGACTTCTGTTGGAATCGTATTTGCTTTGGTCGTGAAGCTCTTGCTGCAGACGATACCAAACAATGGAGGATTGGCTACAGGTGTCATGTCTGCCGGCCCTGTTTTGGGAGCTCTTGTCTTTATAGGTGTAGCTTTCGCTGTGATTAACCCTAGCAACAAAGAGCCTAACCTAACTGTACATAATAAAGTTTATTTCGCCGACGAGGATCTCATAGATAGAGTTCCGATCTATTTCCTCGTGGTGGGCGCAATAACCACTGCCTCTACATTAATCGGTGCCGCGTTGATGTATTTTGGCAGTTGGAAGCTTCTACAAAACAGCAGTGAAGAAAAATCAAAAGGGGCTTTGAATATTTCGATCCAGAAAAATACTCAAACTGCAAGGAGCGAAGGGTCTGTCGCGCATGAAAATAGTAGAGCGTTATCTCGAACCGTTTCAACTACTCGAAATTACAGTACTCATGCAAGAGAAGAAATAATGACTGAGAAAAATACAAGTTTTACGTCCACGAGCCGTGCAAAACCGGAGGAGATTGGGAGGAATGCCTTCCAGCAAGATAATCAAAACAGCATAGAACTTTGTACTCAGGACGAAATATCACCAAGAGATGCGATCAAGACAACAAAGTTCTGGTTAGTGTGGCTGGCCTACGTGACGTCTAACCATACAAACTATCTGCACCTGAATCTGTACAAGCAGTATGGGCAACAAGCCATCTCCGACGACTCTTTGCTTGTAACCATTGGAATAATCAGTAATGCTGGCATGGTAGTTATTCGACCGCTGGTGGGAGTAGCCAGCGACAGGTTTGGAATTCGTAACACAAGTATAATTCTTAATTCAGCGTCCTGTCTTTTCATGTCCCTGATGGTGTTGGCTCTCCACATATGCCCGTGGGCATACATGGTTCTCATCGTCATTGAATACATTGGTGTGTCACCGCACACGATGATCTTTAGCCTCCTTACGGCTTTCGAGTTCGGTAAAATCCATTGTCCTTCAAATGTTGGGTTAATACGCTCCGGAAACATAGTAGTAGTTCTTTTAGAACCCTTTTTTGTTGCGGCTATAATTAGAAATATTGGCTATGATTGGCTATTTATCACAGGTTCCTTTGCTTCACTCGTTGCTACAGTGGCGATTATGGCATTAGATGGATTTTGATTGATATTTTAGATTTGAATTTTCTCCTTTTTTAAATTCGAAACCGGGTTAACAGATTAATAATCTAGAGTAATCTCCCTTCTCTACAAGTATGTATATATGAAAAATTTTCAAAGCATACAATAGGGCATAGATGAGTGTTTTAGCCTTCATAGCACTTAAAGCGATAGAGAGGGTCCTAACTGTCCAAAAGAACTGACGGTTGTACTAAAGCTCAGAGGTGCAAATTTCAGGTGAGATATTTTTTCTCTTTTAAAAGCATAAAATGCCGCAGAAGGGACCAAACATGACCAGCATTAGTACCGGTACTGGGAACTTCTCCTATTGCTTCTGATTTATGGACTGAGCCGTTCGGCTCTAAAATATATTGTATTTTACTCTTTCTGTGATTTGTTTTCTTATTAAATTTGATTTACATAAAAAGCCACATGTAAAAAAAAACGAATATTCAAAATTCACCCCGCTTTGCTAAAATTTAAAACTTTTGAGCGATTCTTGTATTCTTTGCTGTTTTAATTGTCTGAATTTGTTATCTGATGTACTCCAGTATATTCAGAAAATACGAAATGATAATCCCTTTTTTTTAATCGCCAACTACTTTAGTCAAATTGGTCGGCAACGGAGGGGGTTGTGGGAGGGGGCTTATATGTAACATAAGTGCGTTTATGCCAACGCATTTTAATTTTATTCTACTTGTAAGCAATAAAATAATGTTTTTGTTTATTTCTGTTTATTGATAAACCACACTTTTTTTATCCTCGTATTTATCAATCTGTGAATGTTTCTATCTCTAATATCTTTCTATATTTCTTCATCTACCTATCTATGTATTTATCTATGGATCGATTTAGTGATCTATTCATTTTGTCTACACATACTATTTTTCTGTCTATCAGTGTATGTTACGTTTGAGCGTTGCCCAGTGTGCAAAGAGAAAATAGCTGTAAATAAAACTGCTCTACTCTCGCTCGAGATAAAATTTACATAATTCTTTATGCCCAGATTTATTCCTGAGCATAGCCTTTGCGAATGTTACTGACCTGTGGGAAAACACATTGAAGAATTTTGTGTCAAGCTATTTTGATCCAACTTGTTCTATGCTTAACAAGTCCTGCAATGCCGACCCAGTTGGACTAGATGGAAACTATAGGGTGGATAAGTAAAACCTTGGAGCAATATGGGACTTTTGCAGTGTACGGAAATCAAACGCCCCGGTTTCTTGTGGCGAACTGCTTTTCTCAGCTTACTTAGAGCTTCATAATAATTAGCTTCAATGCTGGTCCCAAAATACCGTGACTATTAACATTTTTGCACATAGGTGAATTTCTTCGATGGTACTTGGTCGTTAATTATTATGTTTCCAAGTCAACCAATCCTGTTTCGTTTTTTTTTTTAGTGATATGGTGGATTGAAGCTTTAACTCCTGTTACAAAACGTTCGAGAAAGCTTTCATAGGGTCACGTGCTCTTTGTTTGCATCTTTCCAAGAATTTCGAGTATACATCGACCCGATGCGCCTAATGGTCGGCTCTCAACTGTTTGGAAACCCATTGAGTAGACATTTTTATATATATTGTAGTTCATCAAAGACAGTATGGATATAGCAAATATTAGCTAACCTGAGCTAGGCTTGCAAAAGCCTTCTATAAATTATGGATATGTTCTTTAAAACGGTCGTTTAAACTCGTTAGAATGGATAAGCAGCGACGAATTTCTGCAAGGTCGTGAATTTCCAGGCAGTTTTTTTTAGGAAATTCTTGGTCTTATTATGAGATTTGGAAGGATCTTTAATTAGCCTGGGAAAACAAATAATTTGTTAATTTTCCATATTCTATTAATTCATAACTTAGAAAAAATTTATACCACGATCTCTGACTGTCAAAAAAAATCATTCGTCAATGCCTTCGGAATTTTCTTCTCTTTTGATGTAAAGATAATAGCCTTGTGGTGCAAATTTGTATGCTCGTCATTCTGTTAAAAATCTGAGCCATTGATAGACAATTGGCTTTTTTAGAGGATTCTTATAATCAATTGTTTTAATTTTTGTTTACGTTTTCATGTAATGCAACAAGGCGTCTACTCTCTGGCATGTACTGAATGTGTCTATTGTGTATCAGTTTATCTATCTGCCTATCAAAATTTTTACAAAGTTACATTTCTCTGTAGATTTTAGGTATACTTCCAAGACATAATGGAAAAAGATAAAATCAGGTGTATTGTTGCTCTAAACCTCTTTTCTTTTTTCCGATAACTGTCTATCTGTACAAGTGATTCATAATTATATCCCCTCTCTCGTAACTCATTAAGTATAAATTGTCTTCTAGTCCTATTTTAACTCGATGTGCATTTCCATATTTTTTCTCTGGTCCCATTATCCATTCACCTATCATTCTATCTATATGTTTATGTTTATATCTTTCTGATACAACTCATTTGTTTGTTTCCTCGCCTTGAATCTAGCAAGCTAAGAGAATTTTCATAGCTGCATAATTATCATTCAAGCAATACATGTAGTATACATGGCTTTATATAAATGAGGTCTTATGATGGGAAAAAACGCCCGCACAATTACCCTAAAAAAAAACCAGTGTCCTGAATAAACAGAAATAAATTATTGTCAGATGAAGCCCTACGTAAAAATTTAATGATTTCTAACACGTGTTGCGAATGACTAAAAAAAATGAATTCATTATAGGATGAAATGATGTGTATCATTTTCCCCCTTTGTCGCATTATTTTCCGTTTTGTTGTAATCTGGTTGGTTGGTTTTTTTTTGTTAATTCCAATTATTTTTTTTTCTTTTCACTGTTTATCTATAAACTTCTCTTGTGCTTTTTTTCTTTTTATTGGAATGTTAGACTCGCTTTGCTTAACCCGAATTTTTTACTTATTTTCATGAATAATTTCAAAAAAGTCCCAGACTTGATTATTTTTTTACATTTTGAGGGAAATACACAATGCAATCTTCTGTTCAATGGACGGTCTCTATTTTTCTTGATTTTAGCAGTGGAGTTGCTTTATATACACGAGGGATATGTTTTGCTTTCTCGCCAAATAAGCTGTATTTATGTATTTCATGGTGAAGATTATTTTTTTAGCATCACCAACGCTAAAAAAGAACAGAGGGTTGGGGGCAGGGGCGGCAAAGAAGGAAGTATCGACAATAAATGAAAAAAGTCTTGTTTTGTTTTTTGTTTTTGTTTTTCGTTATTGGTTTTGTTCTTTTTTTTTTTTTTGTCGTTTTTTAATGGGTTTTTTGGGGGTTGTTTCTTTTTTGTTTCCTGTTTTCCTTTTTTTGCTATTGTTGTTGTTGTTGTTGTTGTTGTTGTTGTTGTTGTTGTTGTTGTTGTTGTTGATGTTGATGATGATGATGATGATGTATAAATTTTTTAATTTATGAAACTAAAATATCAAATAGAGTAGATTTGCAAAGAAAATTATTGGAAAATGGGTGCCCTTATTTTTCCACTACATTTAGAGTGGATTTATGTCTCAAAAGTTTGTAGTAATTTTTTTCATAAGGTGTTTGGAATCGTGGCTTCAAAAACAAGATTCGATTCTTTTTATCGAGAAAAAAAAACGAGAACTTTCAAAGTCGATAAAGTAAGTTTGAATTTAATAAACTAGAAAAAGCGACTATCTTAGGACTACTCGAGAAAAGAAGAGTCTTTAAACTTTACAGTATCCAATTTCCTTCGCAGATACCAGATTCATATCTAAAAAAGATAATATTTTCCAAAAAATTTCAAATTTGGAAAAGTACAAAAGAACTACCCAAGGATAGAATAACCTAGCTATACATGTATGAAGGTCATGCAGACTTGCAAGTTAATTTTGGTCGGGTTATGGCCAAGATATGTGAGAAATTCGTTGCTTGCATTTACATTCATATTTTTCAAACATAAATATGTACATTTGTCTTTGTCAGTCTTACTTGAAATTACTTTCGCTTTATCTGTCTGTTTTCTCTTGAAGTTATTCCTCTTTCAAAGGGAGGAACTGTTTTATTTTCAATATTCCTTTTCATGAAAAGTGTCTAATGAAATTATAAATAAGAAAGTTTCTTGCTTGAAATTAAGATGAATTTTCATCTCTTTTTCATGAGGCACACAAAGAATACATGGACTTCGAGCTTCTTTTTTCTTAATATCAACTGAAAGACATATAAACATTAGAAATATGCCTAAAAGAAATTATTGGTATGAATAACAAAAAAAATCTATAAATTTTCAACAAATCGCATCACCTTTTAGATTAAGTAAAAGCAAATTTGATATCTCCATGATGAAGAGTAAGGGAATTAAAATTTGAATAACTTTCCTGAAAAAAGTGAGGTGCTCTAGACCTGACACAGTTATTTTAAGGTATGTGAAAACTGGAACTTAACTTAAATTTTTTGCCTCGGTATTTTCAACAAACTACAATTTTATTTTATTTTATTTTTATCTTGAAAGCACAGCCTTAAACGTTTTTAGAGATATAGAGACCTTTTTGAAGCGTTTTTACACCAAATTATTACAACGTACTGATGAGCAGAGGATATAAATATTGTTAAGATTCTAGGGCTTAGGTCTGAATAGGATTGCTTTTGGGTCTAGAATCTAGATTAAATTCTCACCCTCTTTAGAAAAAAATAAAAGATATGTTAGTAGGAGGTATGCAGAAAATTCAACAAGAAAATTTTATTGGAAGGAAAAGAGGTTGTTTAGAAATATCTCTCAATGTGTGTGTCTAGTATGTGTGTATGAGAGAGAGAGAGAGAGAGAGAGAGAGAGAGAGAGAGAGAGAGAGAGAGAGAGAGAGAGAGAGAGAGAGAGAGAGAGAGAGAGAGAGAGAGAGAGAGAGAGAGAGCATACTTAAACCGCAATGAGTTTGGTTAGAACGATGTATTCATTGCCTAATTTTTCTTGTCTAGAACGGTATAATTCAACGTTTCACTACTTTAAATTTTATGCACTTCATAAAATGACAGCTGTGCGCTTTCCCTTGCTGGAGTTAGTCCTAATTCACATCACCTAATACAATAAAGGTCGCACACTGGAAATGTAAATTCGAACTAAAGAGATTCCTCTCAATCTGAAATCCATTGTTAAGGTCTAGGTCTTGGAATCAATAGAGGGTAAGACTAAGAGATAATGCATAGCAACATTATAGTGCAATAAAAAGAATGAGCCGCAATTCTTTTTCCCTGTATGGTTTGCCAGAGGATTTTGTGAGTACAAATCATAGGTAGTTTTCTTACTCCTGATCGGAAGTGATAGATTGGGTACAATTCTTTGGAGGGCAGATATTCTCACTCCTTGGAGAAGCATCAAGGTTTGGAGAAGTGGGTCATTGTATCAAGATAAGTGACGTGCATATGACGTGCCAGTCACAAGTGGACAGTGCGTTGGTGGAGTTATGGAAAATTATGTGAAATTCCTCTCTCGTGGAACATAACAAATAAAAAGGCGGGTGTTGGACATTTAAAGGATATTGCCCCTTTCAAAGGGAAAACAATTTTCCGAGAGAGAGAGAGAGAGAGAGAGAGAGAGAGAGAGAGAGAGAGTGAAAGAGACAGAGAAGAGCGAGAGGTAGTGAGGTAGAGAGAGAGAGAGAGAGAGAGAGAGTGAAAGAGACAGAGAAGAGCGAGAGGTAGTGAGGTAGAGAGAGAGAGAGAGAGAGAGAGAGAGAGAGAGAGAGAGAGAGTGAAAGAGACAGAGAAGAGCGAGAGGTAGTGAGGTAGAGAGAGAGAGAGAAGCAAACAGAGAAACAGAGGGAGACAGAAGGGGGAAACTGTGGAAGATGAAGAATCAGAAATAAAGGTAAGAAATAGCGATACATAATTGCAGAGAAAGTAAGGCTAATTAACTGCCAAGGACACATCTATTACAAATTTTTAAAAAAAGATCCGAAAATGACAGGATAGAGGAAAGGAAAAAAGAGGTAGATATAGAGACAGATAGAGGGAGAGAGATAGAGAGAGGAAAAGAAGAAGAAGAAGAAGAAGAAGAAGAAGAAGAAGAAGAAGAAGAAGAAGAAGAAGAAGAAGAAGAAGAAGAAGAAGAAGAAGAAGAAGAAGAAGAAGAAGAAGAAGAAGGAGAAGAAGAAGAAGAAGAAGAAGAAGAAGAAGAAGAAGAAGAAGAAGAAGAAGAAGAAGAAGAAGAAGAAGAAGAAGAAGAAGAAGAAGAAGAAGAAGAAGAAGAAGAAGAAGAAGAAGAAGAAGAAGAAGAAGAAGAAGAAGAAGAAGAAGAAGAAGAAGAAGAAGAAGAAGAAGAAGAAGAAGAAGTCAGAGATATTGCGGGAACGTGGAAGGGAAATAAAGTGAAAAAAGAAAGAAATAAGGACGCCCAGGTATAAAGAAATAGTGAGAAATATACAGACCATATATATATATATAGATTAGATCAGGTGGAATTAGACCCATCGATTTATAGATACTTCGGCACCCATCGCCTTGCCACTCAAAGACTTGGGCATTCCCAATCAAGATCGCAAGTCACTCAGGGAGGCTAAAAAAATACGTTCGCCATGAAACTCTTTTTGGGAGCGTAGTGGTGTATTGATGCAAGCTATGTGCTCTTTGAGTGGAAGGCGATGGGTGCCGAAGCATCTAGAAATCGTTGGTTCTAATCCCACCAATTCAAGCATTTTCGGTCATTTTCACTTAAAGCCTTATCTTAACCACTGCTGAGCACTACCTAAAATTCTAGCTCTTATTATTCTTACTTATAGTGGTAGTCTACAACCTTGTTGTCATCAGTCTCCTTTCTTTACATTACTGTTCTTTTTGGAAGCCAGTTTTCCTCGCGATGCCTTACATTTGACCCATCATCTTTATAGTTACAAACTAAACTGTTTTGGATGCCTTTCAGACATCGGCTTTTTGTTAGTATTTTAATCGCTCGTCTTTTTTATGCGTTGACCGACATGTTTATCGGTCTCTATGATTGTGTGTCTAATTTTTCCCTTTGCAACATGTGGATGCTTCCGAACTTATGAGGAATTTTGGCGTCCCTGAAATGAGTGTATATGAACCCAAAAAAAATATTTACATACCTTTATTCCCCACTACCACCCATGTCGCTACAACTGCCTTACATGATACGAATGACTTTGCCCGAACAGTTTATTGTCTTTGTATAAAATCATGATTGAGATCGTTATATTAGATTTGCTTGATGGTTTTTCTTCTTGATTTGAAAGATCTATGTGCATTTATTAACTTAATTATTAAAAATAAAACATCGGCGTTTTATTAGTATTTTCATCGCTGGCCTTAAATTTGTTGATGCGTCGGACGACATGTGTTTCAGCCTCTATGTTTCTGTTTCTATTTTGCCTCTTAGTAACGTAAGGGTGTTTCCGAAGGAATGAGGAAATTGGGGGTCCAAGACGTGAGAGTAGTTGAATCATAAAATAAAAAATTGCATACCTTTATACCCCACCACCGCCCAAGTTGCTACAACTGCGATATATAATACGAATCACTTTGCACCTACAATTTATTAACTTTGTATCAAATCATGATTGAATTCATTATATTAAATTTGTTTGATAGTTTTTCTACTTGATTTAAAAGACCTATGTGCATTTATCAAGTTAATTTTAAAAAATTAATACAATTTGGGACGCAAATCTATCTCTCCTGCAGTCTTAGTTTTTCAATCTCACAATCTTTTTCTTCACATCTATCTCACTTTTAATACAGTATTCTATCTTTCCGTATTTCTCTATGCCGGTCTATAACTCAATATTCATATATAACTGTGTGGGACAATTTCTTTATTGTATTTCTAGTTCTTATTCTTCCATTTTCTCTCTCTCTCTCTCTCTCTCTCTCTCTCTCTCTCTCTCTCTCTCTCTCTCTCTCTCTCTCTCTCCCTCCTTCCCTCCCTCTCATGATCTGTCATTTTGTGTGTATATAGTTCATTCTTTCTCTATACCCGAGCTACCTTATTTCTTTCTTTTTATTCACTTTATTTCCCTTAATACGCTCGCTCTCTCTGTCTTGCTCTCTCTCTGTCTCTCTCTCTCATTCTCTCTCTTTCTCTTTCTCCCTCTCTCTCTCTCCTGCTCCGTCGCTCTTTACTTTTTCTTTTCTTTGAGACTTTCTTTTTCCGAGTTATTTCCATTCCACGCCCTCTCAATCTTTCTTTCTTTCTCTCTTTCTTTCGCCCTCTCTCTTTCGCTCTATCTCTCTCTCTATCTTTCTCTCTCACACACTTTCTACCATCTTAGCGCCTCTTCTTTTATTTCCTAATATTTTTTTTATCTTTACGTCCGTTTCTATATCAGCCTAGTAATCCGTTTTCCTCTGTAACGGTGTATCGCTATTTTTTCCATTTTTTTCAGGTTCTTCCTTTTTCAAACTGTCTCTCTCTCTCTCTCTCTCTCTCTCTCTCTCTCTCTCTCTCTCTCTCTCTCTCTCTCTCTCTCTCTCTCTCTCTCTCTCTCTTTCTCTCTCTCTTTTCTTCGTGTCTCTCTCCTCACTTGAGATAACCATTTTTTTCTTTTATCTGCGTCTCGTCGCCAGCGTAAGATAAATATTTCTTTTTCTTTCGTGTGTCAATACATTACTTCCTTCGTTTTCTTTGTTTTTTTTCTTTTCCACATTCATTCTATCTTTTTCTCGCTATCGCTTTCTTCTTTGCCTCTCTTCTCATACTTTTGATAAATTAACTTTACCTTTATGTCTCTGTGTATATCAATTTATTACAAAATATTTTTCCTTATGTGTCGTTATCTACTTACAGTCTCATCGAGGCAGAGTCTATCACGATTTTAGTACTGAGAAGCACATATGACGTGTCAGTCACCAGTGGACAATGCGTTAGTGGAGTAAGGGAAAATTGTGTGAAATTTCTCTCCTGTGAAAAATAACAAATAAAAAGAAGGGTGTTGCATATTTAATGGATAATGCCCCTTTCAAAACTAAAAAACAAACAAACAAAAATCCATCTCCCTATAAAGGAAGATATTCAACTCCCCATAAGGGGAGAAATATCATTAGATTGCAGGGGGTGAAGGGTTTCAGCTCTGAACCTCCGCCATATAGACACTCTCAGGATAGCCAGCCCACCGACACCACATCGACGAAGTACCCAAGTCGCCGGTACCTCTGAGCAGGTTGTGCTTATCACACAACCCACGACAAAGCTTCCCTGCCAGCATCCAAGCACCAAAGTGATGCACACAAGTGCGCGTCCCGGTGTTTTATGGGAGGAACCACATCAGACCCAAAGCATAAATGACGACAGGCGCGGGCCGTCATAGTATGTGGATCTTGACCGTTTTACGGGCCTTAATACCGTTAGGACTTGGAGCCAGTTCCTGGCGAAGTTGCCTTGCCAGGCAAAGTTCAACCGCTCCTGATTCATGTTAAGTAAACAGTAACACACTTTCTTCATGCGGTTTACTTGAGACGCATGTTCTTACAATTTTGTTTTATATCTATTTGAAAAAGGTAAAACCTCGTGAAATGTAACTATAAACTGCACCTCTTACGGAATATTAAATAAATAAAAACCTATTTCTCTGTCATGATACATAGTGGGATGAATGTTTCTATTTTTCAAGAAAATCGGTTAAAACCGTGTATGATACGTAACTCTATACCATAACTGATTAACTTGAAATAGCTGCCTTTTGTATCTAGGAGAGTTTGTTCAGTTTGTCAACACACCTGTGGGTTTGTTTATTTTTTCCTCAGCCTCGTCTGTGGTTATGCGACTCCTACTTTTTCCGGGTTATTTCCCTTCAAAGCTCTCTCAATCTATCGCTGTTTCTTTCTGCCTGTCTGTCTGTCTGTCTGTCTGTCTCTCTCTCTCTCTCTCTCTCTCTCTCTCTCTCTCTCTCTCTCTCTCTCTCTCTCTCTCTCTCTCTCTCTCATTCGATCTATCCGTCTACCTATCTCTATATCTATTTGTCTTTTCCTTGCCTCTATCCTGTCGTTTTCGAATTTTAATTTTTTTTGGATATGTCCATGGCAGTTCATTAGTCTTTCTTTCTTTCTCAATTACTATGTGTCGCTCTTTCTTTCTTCTATTTCTGATTCTTCATCTTCCACACTATCCCTCCTTCTGCCTCCCTCTGTTTCATCTTTTGGCCCTGTGTCTACTTCACTTCCAATTGCCTTCTCTCTCTTTCTCTCATTTTGTATCAATATAGTTCACTCTTTCTCTATACCCGAGTGACCTTATTTTCCTCGTTTTTTCACCTTATTTCCCTTAATTCGCTCCTCTTTCTGTCTGTCTTTCTGTCTCTTTCACTGTCTCTCTCTCTCTCTCTCTCTCTCTCTCTCTCTCTCTCTCTCTCTCTCTCTCTCTCTCTCTCTCTCTCTGTTCATCTCTATATCCGTCTACTTATCTCTATGTCTATCTCTCTTTTCTGTGCCTCTATCTTGTCATTTTCTTAATTTTTTTTTTATTTTTATTAGATGTGACCATGACAGTTTATTAGTCTTTCTTACTTTCTAATTGTTTTTCTACTTGATTTAAAAGACTTATGTGCTTTTATCAACTTGATTTAAAAAATTAATACAATTTACGACGCAGGCCTACGAAAAAGGCGCATTTTTTATGTTTTTTCTTCTCATAATTGTTATACATGAGTTGTCATTAATTTTGCATTTCAACAGTTACTTTCTTCTAAATGTAAGTTCTACACGTATTTAATGGAGTTCATGCCCTTACTGAGTGAATAATTCGTGAGGCTATTTCTTTGTATTCTTCCTAGGTCTCCTCTTTCACACTAGCTGTCTCTCTGTAACTCTATCTCTCTTACTCTCTCTTTCTCTCTTGTTGTGACTATCTCTCCAGCACCCCTATTTTTTCTTTCTCACAATCTTTTTCTTCAAATCTATTCTCTCACTTTCAATAAAGTGTTCTATCTTTTCGTATCAGTCTATGTCAGTTTATAACTCACTATTCATATGTGCGACACTGTGTGCGACACTTTCTTTATTGTATTTTTAGTTCCTCCTCTTCAATTTCCTCCCCCCCCCCCCCCTGTCTCTCTCTCTCTCTCTCTCTCTCTCTCTCTCTCTCTCTCTCTCTCTCTCTCTCTCTCTCTCTCTCTCTCTCTCTCTCTCTCTCTCTCTCTCTCTCTCTTTCTTGATCTGTCAATGTGTCAGTATGTAGTTCACTCTTTCTCTATACCCGAGCGACCTTCTTTCTTTCTTTTTTTTATTTTATTTCCCTTAGTGCCCTCGTTCTATCTGTCTTTCTTTCTGTCCCTTTCTCTCTCCCTCTCCTCTTCCGTCGCTCAAAACTTTATCTTTTCTTTCCGACGCTTTCTTTTTCCGGGTTAATTCCATTACACGCTCTCTCTCTCTCTCTCTCTCTCTCTCTCTCTCTCTCTCTCTCTCTCTCTCTCTCTCTCTCTCTCTCTCTCTCTCTCTCTCTCTCTCTCTCTTTCGCCCTCTCTCTTTCGCTCTTTTTCTCTCTCTCTTTCGCTCTTTTTCTCTCTCTCTCTCTCTCTCTCTCTCTCTCTCTCTCTCTCTCTCTCTCTCTCTCTCTCTCTCTCTCTCTCTCTCTCTCTCTCTCTTTATCTTTCTCTCTCAAGAATTTTCTATCATCCTAGCGCTTCTTCTTTTATTTATTATTGTTTTTTTTTTTTTTTTTTTTTTTTTTATCTTTACGTTCGTTTCTAAATCAGCCTTTTAATCAGTTTTCCTCTGTAACTGTGTATCGCTAGTTTTTCCATTTTTTTCAGGTTCTTCCTTTTTAAAATTCTCTCTCTCTCCCTCCCTCTCTCTCTCTCTCTCTCTCTCTCTCTCTCTCTCTCTCTCTCTCTCTCTCTCTCTCTCTCTCTCTCTCTCTCTCTCTCTCTCTCTCTCTCTCTCTCTCTCTCTCTCTCTCTGTTCATCTCTATATCCATCTACCTATCTCTATGTCTATCTCTCTTTTCTTTGCTTCTATCTTGTCATTTTCGAATTTTTTTTTTCCTGTTATTTTTATTAGATGTGTCCATGGCTGTTTATTAGTCTTTCTTACTTTCTTACTATGCGTCGCTTTTTCTTTCTCTTATTTCTGATTCTTCATCTTCCAGACTATCTATTTTTCTGTCTCCCTCTGTTTCATCTTTTTGATCCTCTCTCTACTTCACTCCCATTCGCTTTCTCTCTCTCTCTCTCTCTCTCTCTCTCTCTCTCTCTCTCTTACTGTTAGGGATTCTGACTCTATTATAAGTCTTTATAAATATATCTTTCCTTTTGTTACATGTTTGTTCTATCTCTAATTGTTTAATGAACATTCGCCAATGTACTCGCTCTGTCTATGCCTGTGACTGGTCTTCAATTTTTTAAAAACCACTGTTCTTTGCTGATGTTTCTGTATTTCTGTGGTTTTCTAACTTCTTCTATCGAAATTAGTCGTATTCATCTTTCTTGTCTTTGCATCAATATTTACCAGCGAACCTTTACCGTTACAAGCTTATTGTCATCAGTTTCCATGCTTTACGTTACCGCTCTATTTGGAAGCCAGTTTTTCTTGCGAAACCTTTCATGGAACCCATCTGTTATATGGTTACAAATCATTCTATGTTGGATGTCTTTCGAACATCGGCTTTTTATTAGTATTTTCCTTGCGTGTCTTTATATTTTTTGATGCGTCGGCCGACATGTGTTTCAGCCTCTTCGATTCTGTCTCTATCTTTTCCCTTTGCAACGTATGGGTGCTACCGACGGAATGAGGAAATTGTGGTCCATGACGTGAGAGTAGTTGAACCACAAAATAAAAAATTGCATACCTTTATTCCCCACCACCGCCGAAGTTGCTACAACTGTGATGTAAAATACGAATCACTTTGCACGGACAGTTTATTAACTTTGTATAAAATCATGATTGAATTCATTATATTAAATTTGTTTGACAGTTTTTTTTTCTTGATTTAAAAGAATTATGTGCATTTATCAACTTAATTTAAAAAATTAATACAATTTACGACGCAGGCTGTCGAAAATATCGCATTTTGTATGTTTTTTCTTCTCATAATTGTTATACATGAGTTGTCGTTAATTTTTCATTTCAACAGTAGCTTTCTTTTAAATGTAAGTTCTACACGTATTTTATGGAGTTCATGCCCTTACTGAGTGAAAAATTCGTGAAGCTATTTGTTAGTATTCTTCCTGGGTCTCCTCTTTCACACTAGCTGGCTCTCTGTAACTCTATCTCTCTTACTCTCTCTTTCTTTCTCTCTTGTTGTGACTATCTCTCCAGCACCCCTATTTTTTCTTTCTCACAATCTTTTTCTTCAAATCTATTCTCTCACTATCAATAAAGTGTTCTATCTTTCCGTATCAGTCTATGTCAGTTTATAACTCACTATTCATATGTGCGACACTGTGTGCGACACTTTCTTTATTGTATTTTTAGTTCTTCCTCTTCAATTTTCTTCCCCCGCCCCGCTCTCTCTCTCTCTCTCCCTCTCTCTTTCACTCTCTCTCTCTCTCTCTCTCTCTCTCTCTCTCTCTCTCTCTCTCTCTCTCTCTCTCTCTCTCTCTCTCTCTCTCTCTCTCTCTCTCTCTCTCACATGGTCTGTCAATGTGTCAGTATGTAGTTCATTCTTTCTCTATACCCGAGCGACCTTCTTTCTTTCTTTTTTTCACTTTATTTCCCTTAGTGTCCTCGCTCTATCTGTCTTTCTTTCTGTCTCTTTCTGTCTCCCTCTCCTCTTCCGTCGCTCATACCTTTTTCTTTTCTTTCCGACGCTTTTTTTTTCCGGGTTAATTCCATTACACGCGCTCTCAATCTTTCTCTCTCTCTCTCTCTCTCTCTCTCTCTCTCTCTCTCTCTCTCTCTCTCTCTCTCTCTCTCTCTCTCTCTCTCTCTCTCGCTCGCTCGCTCTCTCTCTCTTTCTCTCTCTCCTTCGCCTTTTATCTTTCTCTCTTTCTTTCTCTCTCTCTCTCTCTCTCTCTCTCTCTCTCTCTCTCTCTTTATCTTTCTCTCTCAAGCATTTTCTTTCATCTTAGCGCTTCTTCTTTTATTTACTAATAATTTTTTTTATCTTTACGTCCGTTTCTGAATCAGCCTTTTAATCATACTTCCTCTGTAACTCTCTCTCTCTCTTCAGGTGCTACGCCGGCTGGCGTGGGCGATCAAGGACCTCCAACTAACTCTACAGCTCATCTCTCTGATCATCTCGGATGGTTTTCCAATGTTCATCCAGTCCGCCAGGCTGTCCAACATCTTTTCTCTTGGTCTTCCTCTGCCTCTCTTTCCATCAAATTTTCCTGTTGTTACCAAATGTTCTAGTTGGTTTCTTCTTATGACATGACCAACAAATTTTGCCTGTCTTTTTCGTATTTTGGTCATTAATTGTCTTGTGGTTTGTGCTTCTGTTAAGACTTCTTCATTTGTTTTCTTCGCTGTCCATGGTATTCTCATCATTCTTCTTAAAAACCACATCTCTGTTGTCTCCAAGGATCTTTTCATACTCTCGTCAATTGTCCATGCCTCACACCCATAGAGTAGCACCGGTTCTATAAATGCCTCTAGGATTCTTTTTCTCACTACTATTGACATCTTTATGTTTGTCATAATGGATTTCATTTGCTGGAATGAGGCTTTCGCTTGAGCAATTCTACTTTTTATCTCTTGGTGGTTCCTACCATCTGATGTTATCTGTGTTCCAAGGTATTTGAATGAGTTGGCTTGTTTTATGGTGTTTTCTTTGATCTTGATTTCGCATTTTGGTATTGATGTTTTCCTCGTTATTATCATTGATTCTGTTTTCTTGCTGTTTAGTTCAAGTCCTTTGTTTTCGCTTTCTTCTACTACTTTATGGACCTGGCTAAGTAACGATGATGAGACCAAGAATCAAATTGATTATATCCTGATAGATAAGAGGTTCAGAAATGGAATGATAAACATCAAAACACTGCCAGGAGCTGACTGTAACAGTGATCACAACCTATTGATGAGCAAAATCAAAATCAAGCTCAAGAGTACTTCAAAGGCAGTAAAGAATCTGAAACTGAACTTGAAACTACTTAAAACAAACACAGCAATAAAAGAACAATATACTGTAGAAGTAAAGAATAGATTCACAGGGCTGGAAGAGATACAAGAGGTTGAACAACGGTGGGAGAAACTAAAAGATGCTCTGACTCAAAGTGCAACAGAGACTGTCCCAACAATGAAAACAAGAGGGAAAAGAAAATGGATGACAGAAGAAATTCTGGAACTAATGGAAAAAAGAAGACTCGCAAAACCAAATAAAGTGCTCCATAAGGAAATCAACAAAGAAATCAAAAGAAAATGTGATCAAGCAAAAGAAAAATGGCTGAATGAACAATGTGAAGAAATAGAAACAGAACTGTACAAAGAACTCAAAGCAATGTATAAGAGAATACAAGAGATCACAGGAAGAAAGGCAAGCTCAAAAACAGGGTGTATAAAATCAAAAGACGGAAGCATCATCATGGAAAAAGACAAGAAACGTGAAAGGTGGTCGGAATACATCGGTGAATTATTTGATGATGATAGAAATGAAGATCTAACTCTTAAGGATGTCCCAGAAGGCCCAGAAATTATGAGAGAAGAAGTAGAAAATACAATAAAGAACATGAAAACAGGGAAAGCAACTGGACCAGATATGATATCTGCAACTGTGTATCGCTATTTTTTCCATTTTTTTTCAGGTTCTTCCTTTTTCAAACTGTCTCTCTCCCTCTCTCTCGCTCTCTCTCTCTCTGTGTCTCTGTCTCTGTCTCTGTCTCTGTCTCTCTCTCTCTCTCTCTCTCTCTCTCTCTCTCTCTCTCTCTCTCTCTCTCTCTCTCTCTCTCTCTCTTTCTCTCTTTCTGTTCATCTCTATATCCATCTACCTATCTCTATGTCTATCTCTCTTTTCTTTGCCTCTATCTTGTCATTTTCGAATTTTTTTTTTCTTGTTATTTTTATTAGATGTGTCCATGGCTGTTTATTAGTCTTTCTTACTTTCTTACTATGCTTCGCTCTTTCTTTCTTCTATTTCTGATTCTTCATCTTCCACACTATCTATCCTTCTGTCTCCCTCTTTTTCATCTCTTTGATCCTCTCTCTAGTTCATTCCCATTCTCGTTTTCTCTCTCTCTCTCTCTCTCTCTCTCTCTCTCTCTCTCTCTCTCTCTCTCTCTCTCTCTCTCTCTCTCTCTCTCTCTCTCTCTCTCTCTCTCTCTCTCTCTCTGTGTCCCTCTTTCTCCTTCTGTTAATGATTCTGACCTTATTATGAATCTTTATAAATATATCTTTCGTTTTGTTACATATTTATTCTATCTCTTATTCTTCAAAGAACACGCGTCAATGTACACGCTCTGTCTATGCCTCTGACTGGTCTTTCATTTTTTTAAACCACTGTTCTCTGCTGATGTTTCTGCGTTTCTGTGATTTTCTAACCTCTATCGAAATTAGTCGTTTTCATCTTT
Organism: Elysia crispata; assembly: GCA_033675545.1. Lineage (NCBI taxonomy): Eukaryota > Metazoa > Mollusca > Gastropoda > Plakobranchidae > Elysia > Elysia crispata. The sequence continues at coordinate 802,452 of JAWDGP010001382.1, forward strand.
CTTGTCTTTGCATCAATATTTATCAGCGAACCTTTACCGTTACAAGCTT